>APFE031372703.1:21444-65726 GCA_000404065.3 Pinus taeda
TGGGTGCCACACAAGTTTCAGGTGGGTGACAAAGTCTGGTTGCATTTGCAAAAGGAACGCCTTACCGGAGCCTATCGGAAACTCATACCACTCGGTATCGCCCTTACACCATTACCAAGGCTGTGGGAGACAATGCATTTGAGCTTAGCATTCCCCCATTCCTTGGTCTGCACCCGGTGTTCAATGTCGACCGCCTTCGGCCATACTTTCCGCCATTACTAGACACGTCCGACATTGTAGAACAACTCACACCCACAGAGTTAAATCCAGCGTGCATGGAACAAGCTGCAACTAATCGGATCATGGACACACAGATCAAGCACACTCGCCAGCAGAATATCCAACTGTATCGAGTTGTCAAAGCGGGACAACTCCTTCACCAGGGCAAGTGGCTCACCAGGGACCAAATGCAGCAAAAGTTCCCTCATCTCATGGAGGAACTCAACGCAATGGGGACCATTTCTTCCTAAGGGGGGAGGAATGATCCAGGTGGATATTGGTGGCCACCTGCTAATTCCACGTGGATTCCCTCTAGTGTTTCTTTCATTTCTTTCAGTTTCCTTAATTATAGCATAGTTTACTATTTTTAGCACTTTTTCGGGTCCTAAACTTCCGGAGCCGTTTTGAGGCCCTAACCGACGTTTTTTGGGAAATCTACTGCCAACGATTTTTCTATATAAGAATTGTCTTTTCCGTCGTAGTCCTCGGAAAGATCTTTCCAACGGGCTATCATGCGCGTCAAATGGAGATAAGACGACCAATTCGCGACCCCGGGAAGTTGATGTACCAACTTACCCAAAAATGGGGCCCACAATTTGGCGTTTTCATCTTCCGGTCAGGTTTTGGAATGTGAAAGGGTTGTTCTATTGTTTCTCAACAATAAATGAGCCTTCGAGCTCATTGTAACACAGTTCAAAGGCATGTACCACACATCCTTCTCCAGGATAAGCTGCCCATTGCCCTAGCTGGTTTATTTCTATTTCTGGTTGTAAGCATATTTCAGTATTTTCCATTAATGAAATGAAGTATTATTTCCACTGCATCTTTGTGTATATGGTTATCTCTGTAATTTGTTGCGTTCCTGTTTAAGTCTGGATCAGCTATTCCCCTATTGGGTCCATCCTCAGTTGTTGTCGCAAGTTGCTTCGGCCCTGATCCAAGATTCCCCTTTATATTTTAGAAAAACATTAAAATTGTGAAAATGCACTAGAAATGGCTTTTCTCTATAATAGAAACAATATACATTTCCCTTCAGAAACCCTTTTGGGTTCGGGTCTTATCGTATTAGTGTTTTTTCTTTGTATTTCGTTAAACAATGAAATACGTGAAAATACATTAAAAAGACGCCTTTCAACGGATCTCAAAATATATGCAATAATATTTATATAACTATCAGATCCAGTTCATCAGATCGCAAATGTGTATGTGTATATCCTTGCTCCTTTGTGTAGCCCCAATCACGATATCACGATGCCATTGATCATAATCACACATCGCGATAAACCAAGGTTGTTGTAAGCACTCGTGTAGTCTCCAATAGCAATCCTGTGATGCAACATGGGCTGTCGATCTACGCGCTTGATCGACAGTCCTAGTTGACTCCGCCAGTCACTGTCGCAAGTGTTATGTAGTCTGCACCGATATCTGCTAATTTCCACCGCTGATTGGAATTCACTGACCAGATCTGGACTATTGATCTACCAAATTTGATGAGTAATGTGCATTCACTTATTTAGACCTTTGATACTCTATTTTTCTCTGTTTTCACGTGTTTTTGGCCTCCCGATAGTGCTTGTCTGCCATTCTAAGGGCTCTTCAGGTGCAATTATTTTGATATTTGGCATGATTTTAAAAGGTTTCAAGACTTAGAGAGTGTTCTTGGATCCATTTTGATCAACCATAGTAGTGTGACCAATTTCTTTAAGCATCCTAACATAAATGCATGCCAAGCTAAGTGGTCTACTTTTCTAAGTGAATTTTACTTTCACATTTAACATCTTAAAGGAAAATAAAATCGTGTGCCTGATGCATTAAGTAGGAAGTTACACTATCTATAGGAGATCTCCTATAGTCAAGTGTAATTTGAATTTTCTGAGCAAATTAACAAAGCTAGTCTAAAGGACCTAGAATACAATTTTTTATGGCAACAGAGAAAGTAAGCAGAAGATTATGGAAAACAATCTCAATTTGGTATAAACAGTAACAATTTTTTATCCTTTACAAAAATAATATAAGTTTTGAACCAATTGTCAATTAAGTATTTTATGTTGGATGAATTTCATTGAAGCTCTTATGTTGCAGGCACTAGATATCAGAGGTTATTTTATGAATTAAAAAAATATTATTTTTGGCATGGTATGAGAAAAGATATTGCTGAATATTTAGCTAAATGTTTAGAATGTCAGCAAGTCAAGACTAAGCACCAGCATCCCTCTAGTTTTCTTCACCCTTTATGCATGCGTGAATGGAAATGGGATACGATTACATTAGATTTTATAATATGATTACCCAAATCAAAGAAGAAAATCGACTCTATCATGGTAATAGTGGATAAATTGAGCAAGACAACCCATTAAAAACCTATCAAATACACATACCGAATTATTCAAATTGTAGATATTTTCATGAGGGAAATATTTTAGTTACATGGTATGCTAAGAGTAATAATTTCAGATAGTGATGTGAAGTTTACTTCTGCATTTTGGAAGGACCTCTTTATTGGACTAGGCACTCAAATATGTTTTAGTACTTCCTATCACCGATATATATATGGGAAGAGGGAATGAATGAACCAAGTACTAGAACATATGTTAATAATGTACAAAATGCGATATCGATTTTAATGGGAGAAGTACATCCACTTGGTCGAGTTTTAATATAACAATAGTTACAATCAGTCGCTAAAAATGAGTCCTTTTGAGGTACTATATGGTAAAAGATGAAGAGCACCTACTAATTGGAGTAATGTTGAGGACAAACTAACACTAGGACATAACCTTAAGGCTACTCAAGATAGACAAAAATCCTATGCAGATAAGAAAAGGACTTATCAGGAATTTCAAGTCAGTCGTTATGTGAAGGTGCGAGTTAAACTCAAGAGGAGTACTCTAAAATGGGGTGATTATAGAACTTTCCAAATTTTGAGAAGTGTGGGACATGTAACAAATGAAATTGCATTAACAAGTCACATACAAGTTGATAATGTGTTTCATGTTTCTTTATAATATATATATATATATATTTATTATATATAGTATATATATATATATAATATATTTTGGACTGAGCGATTAAAAGAACTAATGACAATATTATGATGATGTAAAGGTTGAACCAAATGGAGAGTGTCTAATAGAACCTCTGTATATTCTTGACTAGAGATAAACAATGTTGTGGAGGTGAGCTATCACCCAAGTTAAAGTGTACTGGAGACACTTTACACTGGAGGAGGTCACCTGGTAAGATGATAGCTTTATGCAACAAGTGTATCCTAACTTCTTCTTCTGAGGACAAAAATGAACTTTGGGGATGGTGTTCCACAAAAAGGGAGATGATGTAATGTCCTCATTTATTGTAAATATTTGTCATTTATTGTGATCACTGTATAAGAATTTATTGATTAAAGCCTTAGTGGAAAAACCCTAAGTGGAACTCCAATATTTAAGAGGTTTATTTTAAATTTGAATTAATAAAATATTTTGGTGAATATTAGAAGCTCGTGAAAAGGTCCAAAAATGAATTCTTGAACTTTTAGACAGTTAGTGAGAGTTATGACCTTCTCATCTCGTGGAGATTAAAAATATCTTAGTGCACAAAATAGGGTTAGCTAGCAGAAAGTTGATAACACCTCGATAGAGAAAAGGGAAAACTTGAACAGTAAGTTGGAAAGGTGGGCAAGGCATTGCCTTAGGAGCATTTTCTTGAGCTAGACTTGAGCCATTGGAATTCTCCAAGACATACATGAGTCTGTAAGTTCTACCTTGCACTAGCTCTTGATTCGTAAGAACTAACCTCATAGGGTCACTATTAATTTCCCTTTTCTAGAAGCAAAAAGCTCGGGAGAAGAACTAGACATAATTCTCGTTCTCATTGGCAGGGTGGTCTGGCCTTTCTTGGTTTGTTTGCTTGAGTGAGTTGTGACTAATTCAGATAATTGTAACTATTATTTCCAAGAACTTATGAAAGTCTATGAACGAAAAAGTAATTATTTAGAATCACACTGGGTGGAATTTATAACACTATAGGAAATGGAAGAGAAAAGTTAAATATGTGTTTCTGTAACTAGTAAACAGAATTTGTGCGAAACAAAACCTTCTTGGAAAACAAGGTAAATTTCAGTTTCCATAGGGCATGAACGAAAATTAAGGGTTGGGGTTATAGTTGAGCTCCGAGTTGCTTAACTCAGCGCAGTCTAGACCCAACATATGGTTGGAAAAGTACCCTATGAAAGGTCCCACGGAGTCTAGGTCTCGTCCTCTGTCGGGCACCAAAATGAAAGAAGAGAAAAATAATCGTAAACGTAGGATGGCAAGACACCAGGGATGGGCCATCGATAATTAAAAACTAAGGAAATTTTGAAAAATCAGTGCTAGATGAGGGTTTAAACCTATGCACACCCTTGAAAATTTTTATAACTGAAAGAAGAAGCATTAATAAATTCTGAAATAGACTGGCATTTACAGAGTTTCAGAGTCAAACCCCCATATTCAAACGTAAACAGACCGAGAGAAGAACATCTTATAATAAATAATTAGGCCATTTCAGTACTAGGAGAAGGAAGGTAAAAATGACAAATTTCACATGCAAATCACCGTTTCATTAGAATCTTGAGCAAAAGTAAAGAAAAATGATAAATTAAACAAAATTCCTTGAAGTGTTACTCGTATTAGTTCAAAACACTCATTTATGGTTCAACTATATATGTCGTCGAAGTGGAACACGAATGAATATGAATATATATATATATATAACAAAATGATAAATAAAATAGGTCACAACATGAATAAGACACTATGGAAATACTTAGTAGAATTAAATCCTTGTCGCAGATTGCAAAAAGCAGAAATGCGAACAGATAACCTCTAAGATACATAATATAATAGTCCATTCACGGATTTTCAACAGTATTGAGAATCGCTCGAATACTGGTCTGTAAATGTGTAAACCCGTATTAAAAGAAAAAGAAGATGTTTCTCTTTGACTGGAACCCTCAAACGATAAAGAAAAATGTAAACCAAACCTGGAAAATGAGTATCATGGTGAGCACATGTTGTTCTGAACGTAAGCTCTAGTCCAAACCAAGCTTAAGATTGAGCCAAGACACAGAAAACCCCTGCAAATCATCAACGAAAGTATATCAATATTGTTTTCAGAATAAATAATATTGGCGATATTTTAATTTACTTATTTGTGAGACTGAATGTTGAAAAAAAAAATAATAATAATAAATAAATAAATATTAACCTCGTTAATATTAATTTATTTTCAATTGTAAATAAGATTTCATTAATATTTTAAAAGTTAGCATAATAAAATTAAATTTTGATTATTTAATGAAAAGCATAATATTTTGTACTATTTTACTTTATAATTATTTGAAAATAAATTTAAAATTTGTAATCAAAATTATATTGTAATATTTTAATTTAGTTTTAATGAATATTTTTAATAAAATGTTGAAAATATTTATTATTATTATCCAATTTTAAGGTAAGGCCAAGCTAGACACCAAATTCGTGTATACATATTACTTCACAACAAAATGACACCCAATTAAACTACATTAGATTGGTTGAAAAACTAAAAACCATAAAAAAATAATTAACTATAAACTAGAATATTAAATCCAACCTAAAATGTTAAAATTAGTGTTTTTATTATTATTTATTTAGCTTGATATTATGACTTTCTCATGACTATGAGCACTTATAACATTTTTCTCTATTTAACTTGATGTTATGACTTTCTTATAGCTATCCATTTGATATCACTTACCATTTTTTCTCTCTTATTTTCTAATTCTTTTATATATATATATATTATATATATATATATATATAATTTTTTTCATTTTTCTATTTTTTTTAGATGCAACTACAATTTTTATATAAAATAAAATATCTAACTAAACAAAATATTTTAATAATAGAAAAGATGTACATTTTGATCACAACTTACCAATCCAATGAAACATAATAAACCCTACAATATTCTATCCTAATTTGTTATAATATAATTTATATGTTTCTAAAAAGCATATTGCTTTATATTACAACTCAAAAAATAACAAAACCAACTCAAAATAAATATTAAGAAAATAAAAGTTCAATACAATTCCTTTTTTTTTGGAAAAAAAATGATGAGAACATATCTAACTTAGAAATCAATATCTTCTCGTTTTCTTATTCGCCTTTATAACACCCAATGATGCACCGAAATTTACTTTTATCAAGTTTTATTTATTACTGTCAAGTTTATTCTCTTTTAACCTCGATTGTTAAAAGAATTAGGCTGAAAAGTGAGAACATATGTTGTTAATTATTAATTAAAAGAATTTGATCAGTTTGTAAAAGAACTGAAGAATCAATTAAAATAACTCCTGAAATAGTTACAAGTATTTCCCCATCTTTTCCTTCAAAAATAAAAATGATAGAACCCTAAGGGGGTTGGGAAAAGTGGAAAAAGGGATTATGGTGTGAATGGTTTTTAGTGGAGCTGGACAAATTAGCCAATGGGAAAAGACTATGGATAATAGCTGAGGGGTAGGAGACTTAATTCTGGACATAGTCTTGATGCCCAAGGTATCAAGCTGACTTGAGGCTGGACATAGTCCTGATGCCCAATGTACGAAGCTGTTTTAGCCACTATCAGGAGTTGGAAGAGCTTGGAGGGGATTCTGGTCGTAATTGCCAGATCCATGGCAAGGTGGTGAGACCTTCTAGGTAGGGGAAACACATGCATGTTTACAAGCAAAGAAGGGAAAAGTAGTGATTCTGTGTTTAATAATTATCAATAGGAAAAAGATTGTTTGCTTTATTTTACGTAATCAACAAGTTGACATGCTAATCAATAACTCATAAGACTCTGTTAATGATAATAGTAGGCATACTATCTTTCATTACAATTTCAGCACCGTCAGATAGTTACATACATCATTGCATAAAAGAAAAAGGTAATGGCAAGATGTAATTTCCATTCACTGAAACAAAACACATAAACTATTCTAAACCTTACGTAAAAGAACAAATTATAGTAGTAGAGAAACTATTCTTGTTATTTTCTGATTATAAACTATCACACTGAAAATTTAATAGCCTACTGTGTTATTAAACCATAACTCATATTCAATCAATCTATGGGAATTATCACGTATTTCCTCAACCGTTGTAATGAAAAAAAGAACATAGTAAGAATGTAAATCTATGGAAATATCATTCAAAAGACGATATTCAACATTATCCACTTCAAGTATTAATGGAGCTCTGACCAGAGATGTACAATACCCAAGCTAGGCTTATCTCATCAAAACAGAGGTTGATAGCCTTGAACTCTAATGGAGAAAACAAAGATAATAATAGAAAGTCAATTATAATTGTCCAAGAGTCTATAGCCATGTGCCAAATGAATATTTATAGGTGGCCAACACGACATTAGGGAAAACCATGACAATGAGCCACGAGGAAAAGAAAAGAAATAGAGTGAATTTGAAAGTGCATAATCACAACAATGTTATATAAACCCTTAGTTAAATTACATGTATATAAGCCCCATAATGACAGAACAATGATGTAGTATCAGGCTAAAGCATGGGTGCATCCCTCACCCATCATTTCTATTTTACAATAACCAAAAATTGTATATCTATTGACAAGTCATAGAACTTTAGCTGACGAGCAACCTTAATACATTAACACAAGAAAAAACAAGAAATCCTTCATCTAAACAGAGATTGTCGCCTGGAACCCATTCGTTAGACAAGATAGAGGGGAACGAACATGAAATCGAAGGTAGTAATTGTTGTAAGAACACGGTTTCATGCCAAAAACTTCCTTCTAGGTATGTGTATTTCTTATACTGCAACAGAATGTACCTCCAAATAGTTTAGCACATAAGAGTAAGCCCAGAGAGAAAATCGAAAGAGTATTACGAAAGAAATGTTGGTATAGAGAACGAGTTTACCTGAAAAAGGAATTGTCAAGCAATAGGAGGCAAAGTGCACCTGAAATAAATGATACTGTCATAACTAGTTCTCAGGGGAAAATCTTGTGTGAAATCTCACAGATCAGATCACCATTACCTCTGATTTATAGGATGAACACAAGATGCATTCCTCTGGAGCCAAAGTCATGCTATCAACATTCCCACCTATGTATGAGCCAAGTAGAGTGATTTAGAGGAAAATATAAATATCAAATAAGGAAAAAGGAAATTGTTAGGTGAGATTTGGGGTTGGTGGCATTTCTTTGGTAGAACTGTGTGCCTATAGAGGTGAATCGCATAGGGAAGTTATGCCATTCCACCATACAAACATCCGTGTCACCTTCTATCGTAGAGCTGAAGTTCAACCACCTCTGCATAACCAAATGACCCCTGACCTCCCTAAGAGTTGCATTAAACCGTTGGTCTATGTTCCAAGCCACAGAGACCGTAGATCTCCCTGGATCCAATGGTGGAGATGATGCCAAGTGCAAGGATTCGAGATATTTCTAAAAACTAGTCTCATCGACATTTAATGAAGGACTGTATTGTCAGTGGGAAACCTAGGGGTTCTGTCCACCTTAAGGTAGAGGTGTTATCCAAGGTGTTCTAGTGAGGGGAGAGTTATTGCAAGTAGGGTGGTTGTACTCCCGAGGATTGGCGCTTACACTGCCAATGAACCTAAGTGTCTAGGAAATGTTATAAACTATAATGTTAAACAATAACCATATAAAAATTTCATTTTTGTTTCTTTATTGAAATAACTAGTTGCAGGTGTTAAGGTTTTAGTTTGTTACAAATGGTATCAGAGGGACATGTTTGCACACTGAGACTTATGGGCTCAATATATATACCTACAGATATGAACAATATATGTATATATATAATATGCTTGTATATAAATAAGTAATAATAACTCAACAAGTGTGAATATGAACATAGAGACAGAGGTGAGGACCAAAGAGTAGAAATGCAGAGGAGCCCCACATTATCAAACCAATAGGAGGTGCCTTATGCGGAGGTCAACCCCGATATATGGATATAGCTGGGAGAAGAATCTTGGAAAGCCAACACACCCTGCTTGAAACAGTGCAACAACTACATGTAGAAATGATGAACATGAGGATAGAAAACAAACAATTGAGGCAAGAACAGGAAAATATCTTTAAAATTCTATCCGACCGACAAAATCAACGAGGACCAAATCCTAGTATGAAGAATAGGGACAAGACCTCAATAGCCCATCATGGCGAAGATAATGTAGAGTGAGAAGAGGTATATAAGGAGGATGAAGAGGGGCGTTTAGATAATGTTTTTGACCAAAGAAAGACAAAAAGACAGAAAATGGAATTACAAGGTGAGTTCAAAAAAATAAAACCGTTACTTTTTGAAGGAGAATCTGAAGAGGCAACTAAAGCATGGCTGATCGACTTGGGTAAATATTTTCGATTTATGAATATACTGACAAACCTAAAGCATGGCTGGAAGTCTACCAATTAAGGGGAAAGGCCACCCTCTCGTGGGAAGAGATTAAAACTGTGAGAAAAATCGATGAAGAACAAGTGACATGGCAAGAAATCGATAAACATTTTAAGGAAAAATATTTAACTAAACGTTACTATGATGAAAAAGCAAAGGAGTTCCGTGAGTTAAGGTTGGGAAAATTGACCATGGATGAGTATGTGAAATTATTTACTTCCCTATTACAATATGTCTCGTACATGTAGGAGTAAAATGCCAAAAGTCAATGCCTTATTAGTAGTTTACCCAACTTTATGAAGGAGAAGTTAGAATTTGATTATCTTAGAACAATAGATGATGTGGTGCGAAAATCCTGTATTTGTTATCAGCAGATGAAACAGAAGAGTGAGGGGTCCAAAGGAGCCATTGGTAGGAGAGTGATGAATTTACCTTGAAACAGACAACTAAAAGTCACAAATGGAAGCAATAATCAACAAAATGCTTTCGAGAAATTCGCGAGGAACCTGCCAAAGGTCCCATCTTACACTGAAAATAGACAGACATAGGGAGTTAGTAAACCTGTTACTGATCAACTGCAAAACAACCTCTGCAATGTTGGGGATGCAGGGAATCTCATTACTACAAGAATTGCTTGCACAAAGCTCGAACATAACAACTTTGAAATATGCAAGAAGCCTCCACAGTTGGAGATATAGCAAGGAGTATGCCCAGAATTAATGCTGCTTTGGACAATCACCAAGAAGAATACCAGCCCACCATGATCGCATGTGAACGTATGATTGTTGATCAACCTGTTTTTGTTTTATTTGATCTGGAGGCTAGCCTAAGCTACGTTAGTCCTAAAGTGGTGGAGAAATGTCAGCTCCAAAGCAATAAATTTAAGAAATCTTAGCTAGTTCAGCTAGCCACTGGAACAAAAAGAAGGGTATCTACGAAAACATAAAACTGCCCTATAACAGTTTTAAGACAGCCCATCCATGTTGATTTGAACATACTCCCCTTAGGTTCATACAATGTATTAATAGGGATAGACTGGTCAGAAGGGTGTTGGTCCCTAGTCAACTATAAAGAGAAATCTGTAAGCTACCTCACAGAGTAGGGGCAGAGAAAGGAAATTCAAGGGATCAAGAAAAACATTAAATTACCTCCTATTATGGCTAACCAGCTAGGGAGATGAATTAGAAAGGGCCGCCAAATTTATGTTGTCCAAGTATGATACACTAATGACCGAAAAAAGATGACTTCATTTGGGAATATTCCTGTGATTCAGGGTTTCATGGATGTGTTCTCTGAATCCATCCCTCTATTGCCACCTACACATTATATTAGTTTTACCATTGAATTAAAACCTGGAGCAGGTCCTGTTTCGAAGGCCCATTACCACATGAGCATCCCTGAGTTAACATAACTGAAAATGCAGCTTCAGGAACTTTTGGATAAAGGGTACATTCACCCTAGTGTATCTCCTTGGGGAGCCCTTGTGTTGTTTGTGCAAAATAAGGACAAAACCTTAAGGCTATGCATTGATTATCGTTAGCTAAATAAAATGATGATAAAAAAGTAAGCACCCTTTACCTTGTCTTGTCGATTTATTTGATTAAGTTCAGGGGGTAGCGTATTCTCAAAAATTGACTTAAGGTCAAGTTACCACGAGATCAGAATAAAGGATGAAGACATTTGCAAAATCACATTCTAAACTTGTTACAGTCATTACGAGTTCGTGGTACTATCATTCGACCTTACTAATGCTCCAGCGACTTTCATGAGCTTGATGCATGACATTTTTCATCCATTCCTAGATATATTTGTACTGATTTTTATTGACGATATACTAATTTATTCAAAACATCATCAGGAGCAAGAGAAGCACTTGAGAACAATATTGTAGATTTTGCGACACAATCAAATGTACATGAAGTACAACAAGTGACATTTACAAAACTCAAATTCTATACCTAGGCCATGTTATATCAGCTGAGGGAATAGTGGTGGATCTAGAAAAGATAAAAACTATTATGAAATGGACCACTCCAAAAAATGTTGCTGACATTAGATCCCTTTTGGGCCTGGCAAGTTATTACCACTGATTCATTAAAGGCTTTTCAAAAATAACTTCTCCTATGACCTTGCTACAGAAAAAGGGGTGTGCCTTCCACTAGATAGCAAAATGTCAGTAAAGTTTTGAGTAGTTAAAGCAATTACTTACTACTGCATTGGTGCTAAAGGTAGTAGATCCGAAAAAATCATTTATCGTATGCACAAATAAGAGTAAAGAGGATGTCGATGGAGTATTAACACAACAAGGGAAGGTCATAGCCTATGAATCATGCAAACTGAAGGATTATGAGAAGTAATACTCCGCATATGATCTAGAGTTGACTGCAGTAATACATGAACTCAAAATGTGGTGAGACTACCTCCTAGGAAAGAAATCTCTGTTATTAACCAATCATAGCAGCCTTACAAACTTCTTTAACTAGTCTAGGTTAAATGCTCGGTAGGCCAGATGGACCGCATTCTTGAGCCAATTCAACGTTGACATGAAACACCTTAAGGGAAAGGAAAACCGAGTAGTAGATGCATTAAGCAGAAAAGTACATTGCATTTATGAAGTGCAATACGGTCAAGTACAATCTAACCCACCGGAGGTCATCTAAGAAGCATCCCTCAAAGACTCAAAATATGTGTTCCTTTGGCAACAAGCCTTAGAAGCTTAAGAAAAAGGGGACCACTATGTTTATGGTATTAATCTCAACAAAATGTTTACATTCAGAAACAATATATATTCCTAACTAGAATTATGTCAAGCAATTATTATTGGATGAGTTCCATAGAAAGCCTTACGTGGCTCATCCAAGATACCAGAAATAGTATTTTACCATCATAAAAGGTTACTTTTGGTCAGGTTTAAGTAAGGATGTGGCTGAATATCTATCCAAATGCTTAGAGTGCCAATTGGTGAAGGAAGAACATCAACATCCTACTAGTCTATTGCAACCATTACCCATTCTTAAGTTGAAATGGAGACAATCACCCTAGATTTTATCACTGGGTTACCTCATACTAAGAAGAAGCATGACTCAATCATGGTTGTGGTGGACAAGCTGAGTAAGACCTCTCATTTCATATACGTGAAGTCCACCTATAATATGGTGGAGATCGGAGAAATATTTATGAGGGAAATATTCTAACTACGCGGAATACCCTGAGTATTAATATCTGACAGGGATGTAAAATTTAGATCCACATTTTGAAAAACCCTCTTTTCTTGGTTAGGTACTCAGATTCAACTCAGTAATGCCTACCATCCATAGATGGATAGCCAGATAGGCGAGTGAGTCATGTACTAAAAGACATGTTGAGGATGTTTGTAATGCACCAACCGTAGAAGTGGGAGGACTACCTCCACTTGGTAGTGTTCGCCTATAATAATAGGCATCACAAAACATTTGATATGAGCCCTTTTGAGGTGTTGTATGGAAAAAAGTGTCGAGTACCCACAGATTGGAATATTCGAGTTAATAAGTTAACATTGGATCCTAATATGTTAGCTAAAATGGAGGCCATCGTTAAAAGGGTTCACCAGAACTTAAAAGCCGCTTAGGATAGGCAAAAGGTTTATGCAAATAAGAGAAGGAGTCATAAAGAATTCCAATTGGGGGATGATGTGTATTTGAAACTTAAACCCTAGAAAAGTACCTTACAGTGGAAGGGTTGTGCTAAATTAGCACCACGGTACTGTGGACCATTTCAAGTCCTGGAACGGGTTGGGCCCATAACATACAAACTAACACTCCCAGGCCATATCCGAGTCCACAATGTTTTTCATGTCTCCTTGCTAAAAAAATATGTTTATCACCCTCAACATATTATTAACTGGGAAAATATACAAGTAGTAAAAGAATAAAGTCAATAACTTATAAATTGTTGTTTTGAACAATTTTTGACAAAAGATTAGATTTGTGCAGGTAGAACCCAAAGGAAAGTTTCTGGCAGAGGCTCTTCATATCCTCGATCAAGGAGAAACCATCTTGCAGAAACAAGCCATTACCTCGGTTAAAGTGCAGTGGAAGCACTTTGGCTCAGATGAGGCTACTTGGGGAAAAAAGGAAGCTATGCAGAAAGCATATCCGACATTGTTTGCCTGAAAAAAACACCAGGGACAATGTTCCTTTCAAGGGGAGGGAGCTGTAACACCCAATGATGCACCGAAATTTACTTTTACCAAGTTTTATTTATTACTGTCAATTTTATTCCGTTTTATCCTACATGGTTAAAATAATTAGGATGAAAAGCCAAAACATATCTTGTTAATTATTAATTAAAAGAATTTGATCAGTTTGTAAAAGAACTGAAGAATCAGTTAAAATAACTCCTGAAACAGTTACCAGCAGTTCCCCATATTTTCCTTCAAAAAGGAAAATGACAGAACCCTGAGGGAGTTGCGAAAAAGTGGAAGAAGGGATTATGCTGTGAATGGTTTTTCCTGGAGCTGGACATAGTCCTAATGCCCAAGGTACCAAGGTGTGTTAGCCACTGTCAAGAGTTGGAAGAGCTTGGAGGGGGATTCTGGATGTAATTTCCAGATCCATGGCTGGGTGATGAGACCTTCCAGGCAGGGGAAACACGTGCATGTTTACAAGCAAAGCAGGGAAACATATAAGTAGTGATTCTTTGTTTAATAATTATAAATAGGAAAAATACTATTTTCTTTATTTTGCGTAATGAACAAGTTGAAATGCTAATCAATAAAATGTAAGACTCTGTTAATGATAATAGTAGGCATACTATCTTTCGTTACAATTTCAGTTGGATAGTTATAGACATCATTGCATAAAAGGAAAAGGTAATGACAAGATGTAATTTCCATTAACTGAAACAAAATACATAAGCTATTCTAAACCTTAAGTAAAAGAACAAATTACAGTAGTAGATCAACTATTCCTATTATTTTTTGATTATAAAATTTCGCACTAAAAATTTAATAGCCTACCGTGTTATTGAACCAGAACCCATATTCAGTCAATCCATGGGAATTATCAAGTATTTCTTTAACCATCTTAATAAAAAAAATATAGTGAGAATGTCAAGCTATGGAAATCTCATTCAAAAGATGATATTCAACATTATCCACTTCAAGTATTAATGGAGCTCTGACCACAGTTGTACATTACCCAAGCTAAGCTTATCCCATCAAAACAAAGGTTGACGACCCTGAACTCTAACGAAAAAAAATAGAGATAATAATAAAAACTCAA
Organism: Pinus taeda; assembly: GCA_000404065.3. Classification (NCBI taxonomy): domain Eukaryota; kingdom Viridiplantae; phylum Streptophyta; class Pinopsida; order Pinales; family Pinaceae; genus Pinus; species Pinus taeda. The sequence continues at coordinate 36,381 of APFE031372703.1, forward strand.
TTATAATTCTCCAACACTATATCGCTGGGTGCCAAATGAATGTTTACAGGCGGCCAACCCAACGTTAGGGAAAACCTTAACGACAAGCCGTCATGAAAAGAAAAAAATGGAGTGAATTTGAAAGTGCATAATCACAACAATGTTATATAAACCCTTAGTTAAAGTACATGTATATAACCCCCATAGTGACAAAACAACAGTGTAGTTTCAGGTGAAGGAATGGGCGCATCCATCATCCATCATTTCTGTTTTACAATAACCAAAAACTGTTTATCTATTGAAAAGCCATAGCACTTCGGCCAATGAGCAACCTTAATACATTAACACAAGGAAACACAAACAATCCTCCATCTAAACAGAGATTGTCGCATGGAACCCATTCGTTAGACAAGCTGGAGAGGAACCAACTTGAAATCGAAGGCAGTAACCATTGTAAGAATGCGGTTTCACTCCAAAAGCTTCCTTCTGGGTATGTGTATTTATTTATACCGCAACAGAATGTAATTGCAGATAGTTTAGCACATTAGAATAAGTCAAGACAACAAACCGAAAGAGTATTATCGGAGAAATGTTGGTATAGAGAGCGAGCTTACCTGAGAGAGGAATTGTCGAGCAATAGGAGGAAAAGCGCATGTGAAATAAACGATATTGTCATAACTAGCTCTCAGGACAAAAATCTTGTATGAAATCTCTCGGGTCAGATCAACATTACCTCTGCTTTATAGGATGAACCCAAGACGCGTTCCTCCAGAGGCAAAGTCCCACTATCAACATTTCCGTCTGTGCATGAGCCAAGTAGAGTGATTCAGTGGAAAATATAAATATCAGATAAGGAAAGAGGCAACTGTCAGGTGATATTTGGGGTTGGTGGCATTTCTACGCTATACCTGTGTGCCTGTAGAGGTGAATTAGACAGGGAAGTTGTGTCATTCCTCCATACCACCATCCGGGCCACCCTATGTCGTAGAGCTGAAGTTCAACCATCTCTGGGTAACCAAATGACCCCTGACCTCGGTGAGAGTTGTGTTAACCCGTCGGTTTACGTTCCAAGCCACGGAGGTCGTAGATCTTCTCAGTTCCAACGGTGGAGGTGATGCGAGGTGCAAGGATTCGAGATCTTTCTAAAATCCACTCTTATCGACATTTAATGAAGCACTGCAGTGTCAGTGGGAAACCTCGAGGTTCTCTCTGCCTTAATGGAGAGGTGCTATCCAAGGTGTGCCAGTGAGGGAAGAGTTATTGCAGGCAAGGTGCTTGTACTCCTGGGGATTGGTGCTTACACTGCAAATGAACCCAAGTGGTCAAGAAATGATATAAAGTGTAATGTTAAACAATAACCATATAAAAATTTCATTTTAATTCTTTATTGAAATAACTAGTTGCGAGTGTTAAGGTTTTAGTTTGTTACAATCTTCTTCTATTTTCAATTTCAATATAATTCCTTCCATGGGTCTTCCCCAACATGAAGATCCTACTTGAATAACAACTACTCTCCCTAACTTATCTTAACTTATCTTGTGAGGAAGAGTCCCTTGAAGTAGTTGTAGATGAATATGGTGAGAAGAAAATAGAACCCTAATTAATTAATATATACGAATTTATATATCATTGCAAAACATAGCGGCGAATTTATATATCATTGCAAAACATAGCGGCGGAATCCCTCTGGAAACGAGCTTTGCCGTAGGTGAAAGATGCACAACGACACTATGATCATGTACTGCTATTTTGGTTCTGTTACGATAATGAGGGTTTGTAGTTCTCCAAAAAATTCCATGGCTTTCTTTAAAAAGCAGGGTTTCATCGACACATGAGACATGTACCAAATGAAAAGCCTCCGGGAGAGGGAACGAAGGTAGATGACACACAGGTGATGTGGAGAATCGAACTTTTGCTTCCAGCGGACGTGACTGAGGAGCAATTGGTGATATCAAAGCTGTCGACAGCTTGATCTGATCGGCCCTGGACGATTTGTTATGCGGGATTGTGCCGACAAACAACGACTTACTATCCAAGGCGCTGGACGATCTGTTCCGCAGGATTGGGCCGACGAACAACGCTTTACTATCCAAGGTAGTGTTCTCTGAGCTCCGTTTACTTGGGGTTGAGGAGGCACAAGCGGCTTAAGGAATTGAACCAAGCAACATCCGTTGGATAAGGACAAGGGTTTTCCTAGCCCAAAGATCACATAAACTGTATGGAGATCAGAGTGCAGTCATTTGGAGATTCCCAGCCTATGGATGGCCCTAACCCATTTTTAGAGCGACCGAGAATTATGTTAAGAAATCCATAGTAGTAGGAGATATACCAAGAGAGGTTTTGTAGTTTTTAAGGTTGTGTATTTGTATGGATGAGAGAATGCAGATGGTGTCGTGTGTCAAAGTCTGGGTGAATGAGTCGGAAAGTTATGTAGATTTTTACTAGTGAATGGACATTGGATCTAAATTGCATATAGCTACGTTCCCCAAGGTTGTTAGTAAGATTTGCTATTTAAGCATACATTTCTATCATATATAAAGATCATATACAAAGAGGATGGTAGAACAAGTTGTAGAATGAATCACTTGAATAAATATAATAGTGAAATGTAAATTTATTGGTATTCTAGCTTGGTATTAATATGTTATAAAACTGAGTATTTAGGTATACATGTTGTAGTATTTAGGTATACATGTTGTAGTTTAAGAAAGTACCTGAAATAGTCCATAAATTATGTATAAGAAGAAATGTTAAAAAGAATAACAAATGTAAGTGCTAGTTATCTCTCTATTTTGGTGAATGATAATATTTTTTACTTAATTTGAACAGCTATATTAAAACAAGTTGATATCCCCAAATAAATTTGAAAAGAAAATTGTTGAGTAACTAAGATAAAATGTATTTAATCATTAACTGAATATCCCAATAACCCATACTATTTCCATTTAAAATATCTTATTATAATAATTTAGATAAAAAAAATAAATTATTAATAGAAATTAATTTAGTCACTCAAATTTTTAAGATAATTTATACTATGAACTACTATTATTATGTTTTTATTTATATCTCTTCTTATAATCGGCTGTAAGAAAACATTTTAACAATTATACTTGTACCTTCAATTGGGTTGAGATTAGTTGAACGAAGTAGCTAGGAAGTTAGATTGAGGTTGTTTCACCAAGGTGACCTGTTACGAAGTGTCCTAACTGCCTTTAAAATATAAATCAGAACTATTATGAAAGGTTAACCCATTTCCTAAAATAATACATATAATGAAACCCCAAATTTCGAGAACTTTCTCTGTTTTTGATTTCCTATTTGGTTTTCTTCATAGCATTCCCAATCCGAGAACTTGATAGGGACAGGGTACGAAGAGTTATATAGCTTTATTGGAAGAATCATTGATCAGACATATGGTGACCTGCATTTCTGCTCAATGCCATTCTGAATACTACTATAGTTCAGAAGCTCTGCTTGAACATAATAGGCTTTGCTTCGATCTTTGGCCGAAGAAAAAGTTTATATCATATATTCCCATGTGATATCAACAAACTAATACACAGCAGGCAGTGGAAATTCCCAATAATCATTTCTTTAGTATACTTTCGGCATACATTCGCAATGAACCCTTATTAGTAGACCTCCGGTTTTCCATGGGTTCATATGCGATCAGATGATTATACGCTTTTCATTCAGCTATATGCTGCCACTTTCACCTTCATAAGCTACATGTGTCAAACCTATAGAGAAATTAATGCGAGTTCGATTGCTTTTATAACCTCAGCACAACAGAATTATCAACTTTTTCACTCTATTATTAAGCTCCTACTGTAGTTTTAGGTTCACTAAAATGTGAATTTTACGAAAGGCACTGCTATGATGAAATATTGTCTTTGAAAGCTGGTTTTTATAATTACTTTTTCTTGTTTGTTCTGCAGAAGAATCTCATTAACTTGCTATGAAGCTCTAGGTTGAAGAAATTTACTTAACATTTTAAATAAGGTGGGTTGGATTATCATAGTATATTAACCCTGACGGACCATTATAAATACATATTATAAACACTAAATAATATCAATTTTGTTTATATATCAATTTCAGATATAAAATTTTGAATTGAAAAAATAATTTCTATAATAAATTATATTAGTATCGAATTTATTTACAATATATTTTACCACTAAGTTTTATAATATAATAATAATCTAATATTAAAATCGTTATTAAATTGATGCTAAAGTCTTTTTTGTTTCGTGGGACAAGGTACACATCTCTTTTACTACTAAGTCATAGGGTATATTTGAACATATACCCTGTGATAAATTTATACCAATTTTGTGAATAAAAATATATGACTTAAGATGTTTTTGTTTTCATAATATATTTTCTCTTCATGTTATATTATAAATTGATTCATATTCAATAATACACAATTTAGTTAAAATGGTCCAAAATCACAAATGTATAGTAATTGTGTCTGGCTAGTGTATTTGGGAGGAATGTTTTTATTCTCTCCATTCAAGTTCAATTTTTAGAACAATCTGTATCTTGAGCGCATCTAAATTATAACTTAAGTTCAATTTATTTGTTATAGGAGCGACCATTATAAACTTTAAAATCATCAAAATTCTGGTAATTTTATTGGGGATTGAATAAGAGAATAGAGAATATGAAATAACATTCAGAAGAAATAAATAGAAGAGTAATTGTGATAAAAAATGATCGGTGGTGTCTAAATACATAGCTACAAAACATAAATACTTCCCTTTGTGATGAAAAAAATATAATATGTGATAATTAATTAACCTTAAATTCTCTACAATATTGGATCCATAGCATACTTTATTTGTAATTTCCAAATCCAGGAAAGCTCCTTGAATTGTGGAATATATGGTCCACAAGGGAGCAGGAATAGTTTGAACAACTTTTATGAAATTAAAGTTATTTTGTGGGTTAGTTCATTGCTTGAGGAATCAAATTATTGTTGGATAATTGATGGAGGATCCCGAGGTCGAAATTTTTCACGACCTCCTAGTCATATGCCTTGATTTTTGCATCCTCCAAGATTGTAGACTTTATGTTGTTGATGTCCATTAGCTTGAATTTTGTTTTACTTCTTGTTGTTCTTATCTTTCTAAGATACCATACATTTTTTTGCAGTTATCCACTCGTCGATTAACATTGTTTCCTTTCTACTATTTTTTGATCAAATACTCTAGGCTTCCAAATCTTATGTGGTTATTCGCCACTTGTTCTATTAATGCAGCCTTCTGCAATAAACCATATGCTATAATTGATTTCTTCCTCTTATCCATTGTAGAATTTCTTAGGTATCTTCTTCATCATCCTTCCTCAATTTCTCTATTTTAGTTCCCAACTCATTCTCTTACTAGAGCAAACTACTATCATAAGGCTGAAACATATGCTATAATTGATTGCTTCCTCTTCTCCATTGTACCACTTCTTAGGTATCTTCGTCATCATCCTTCCTCCTCAATTTCTCAATTTAAATGCCGAACTCGTTCTCTTACTAGACCAAACTACTAACATTACTAATTTGGATTAGTAGCTCCAAAATATTCATGGCTTGAAATTCCATCCTATCACAACTCCCATTCTTCATCAAAATAATTTGACAGCCTTTTCCATGAAATCTCTATGGGAGACAGGCTTCCATCTTTTACTCATACAATGGATATGTTGCATCAATTTATTTGTTCACTAATTAATGGTTCTTGTCCATTACTACCCTCAACAAAATATGCAATAACCTTAATTATATGTTTCTTTTCATTTTTTAAATTTTTTTTCTACTCCATACTCCTTGGATGAAAATGAAAATTTATTTCATTTTCATGAGATAGACTTATCTCATGCTTCTCCTTTTCTCCCTCCACTAATAACATTTGGTGTCCTTCTTCATCTATCCCAAAAATCATAACATCATGTAATAAATCAAAACATTCATATGTTCTAAGCAGCTCATCCTCTTCATCCTCTTTGTCTTCACTCATGCAAGCTCCTTCAAACCATGAACTATCCAAATAGTCTTTCATAAATTTTGACAACATTATTTGGAATGTTGTTCCATTCCTTTTTTGAGGTTTTCCTCTTCATCTTCACACCCTTTTGTAACTAATTTTGAGAGTTGACCTCCACCTTCAAAATGGTTTCTCTTTGTAACACCATCCTCCCACATATAACCAGGTAACTAACCAACTAGGGCAAACATGTGACGAGAGGCTACTCTGATTGGATTGAAGCTCTTATATGACCTTAAGGAAATGGAATCAATGGAAACACAACATGCAAAACTTCCACATCAGCTACAATACCCCTACGAACGATGCCAACACTTTAGGAAGCTTGCCCATGGGTTCCACTAAAGGTTTTGATCATAGGCCTGCAAGCGAGCATTTAGGGAGCATTTTGTCTAGTTATGTCCCAGCGTCCCTGGGATTTGAGCCACTTTTTCAGGCCAAGAGCCCATGTCACTACCTAGAATGGAATTGCATCTTCAAAGCAGTAAAATAATAGGAAACAATGATGCAAAAGAAATTAGTTCAACAAGCCCTTAATCAGACCCCTGCTAGCCATGACAAGCATTTCATAAAACATATCACAAACATGTAATCTACACATGTAAACAAGATATTTAAGCATAGGGATCTTGTACTTATCTAAGAATTGCTAAGAACCATTGTTCCCTCATGCCATTTTATGTATTATCATCTATGAGGTCATATATACATTGTTCATTTATTTACAAGTAAAAACATAATGAGAGTCATACATAGTTCCTATCATAGAAAACATACATAACAAGCGTAGTAGCAACAAAAATACCATAAATACATCAACCACAGAATCCACATATAAACCAGTACATTTACACATGAAATGAATTTCTCCTTAATTAATGTATAAACCAATTGGGGATGGGAATACAATGTTCCACCTAACCATAGATTAGCTGAGCCAAATATTTGTTTACCCAATCAACCCCGTGCCATATTCCAAGCATGAATGTAGGACTCATAAAAAAGTGAAAAGAACCAAACAAGAATGGGTGCTACGAGAGTTCTCCACCTACATTGTGAGGAATTTGAGTGACTCGTAGTGTCTCAGGCTTTATCGTAATCCATAGTCCCATCCAGGGATCCTAAGCCCTATAACAAGACCCACTCTCCAGGCTTTACCTAACTTCCCATCCTGGCACTGATAGGACCAATGAATAGAAATCCATCTCTTGTATTTAATGTATATCCCATTCATTGTAAGGGATTCCTAGGCCCACCGAGGCACACAATCCTGGATTTACTGCAACCCACAGTTTGGCTCAGGGGTTACTAGGTCAGTGGCTTTACTGTGACCCATATTCCAATTCAAGGACACCATGCCATGTGTTTTTCATTTCAGATATCCACCCCACTTAGCTTCAAATCCATCTGGAAATCTAGCTCAACGAAAGTATGAGAAACCATCTCATCAACGCTATTAGAAAATGGAAAGGTTAGACTGAAAAAAAATGTCACACATGGCAAACCCATGCCATAAAATCAAAAGAACCACATGCAATACCATACATGCCTAATCTAGCAAGGAAATCACACATGCAAATCAATATCTCCAAGGAATCCTATTGTAGCTTGATGATCCTGCTTTTCCTTTCTTAATCTTTTCTTCCTCTCGTCTTCTTTTACTTTCTTTTTTCAATGACCAAGTGCTCTAAGAAAATTCTAAGTGTCCAAGAGTGAGAGAGAGCAAGAAAATAATGAGAGAGATTCAAAACTTAACTGAGAAAAGGTTACTAACTAATCCTTAGAAGACTTTTTATTAATGAGGCCTCTATTTTCATCATTTTTCATTATTTCGTTCAATTTCCTCCTCACATACAACTTGTGATAGTTCACCTCCATTTTATCCCAATTTCCATTAGTTTCGTAAATAAATTTGCCAAAGATGCCATTTTCCTTCCCAAAGACTTATCCATTGTCTTTTCCAGTTTCTTTATCCATAATAAACCAAATGAACACCCCCCTAGGATGTCTTTCCCAACATCCAGCTTAGAATAAGTGTCCCATCAACTATGGTTATTATTTTTAACTTTTATTACATGGAATTTACATTAGGGCTGTTATAGAACCCTCACCCTTGGGGGACACCATCCTCGGTGTTCAATCACACATATACCCCTTTAAACACTGGAAAGAAGACACAGTACTCATGGAGATTTATAACATAGCTCAATGTAGTATTTACAATGATCACCCTGCTATATGTCAACACACATGACAACATGACAACATGACATCATAAGAAAATGACAATATAATAGGATGAAAACATGACCACATAAAACCTATACCACTTATTGGAGCTTTATAACATATATCATGATGATATTTACATATATATACATAAGTAAATATACCAAAACATCATCAAAGCATGTACCAAAACATATACGAAAGACATGTGCCAAAAAATCATACCCAAAATTGCTTTGCCTCAACTAGCAAGCAAGGAAGGATACATAGCCCGCATCTAATCCGCCTTCTCCCATGTAGCTTCATCAGGCCCAAAATGCTTCCACTCCACTTTAACATGCTTGATTGCTTGGTTCCATAGCATGAGAACCTTTTCTTCAATATAAACTGATGCTTTGGCTAGAATTCTCCATCCGGTTCCACCTGCAACACTGACCAGTCAATCACATGATCAACATATTTAACATGCCTCTTAACTAATGACACATGGAAAATATCATGGAATTTCACTGTTGGAGGCAGTGCAAGTCGATAGGCTTCTGGACCAATTCTCTCAATAATACTAAGGGGTACACAAAATTGTGGTGCCATCTTGGCTCATGATCTAATTTGGAAGGAGCTCTTCTTTGTTTTGATGCACAAGTACACATGTTACCTAACCTGGAATTCCTTAGACAACTTGTTTTGATTTGCATAGCTCTTCTACCTATGTTATGATGCCTTTAGATTCTTCTTTACAACCTGCATCTCTTGTTCCATGTCTTCCAACATATCTTATCTAACAAGTACGCTATTCACTGGATCACACCAGCTGATGGGAGTATTACAACTTCATCCATACAATGCCTCGAATGGACTCATCCTCAATGAACCCTGATAAAAAATTTTCTATGGGAACTCAAACAAGGGAAGATATTCATCCCACTTCCATTGTTTATGCATCATATACATCCTCAACATGTCCTCTAATATCCTGTTGACCCTTTTTGTCTATCCATCAGTCTACATACAATAAGCTATATTGAGGGAAAACTTTGTGCCCAAATCTACAAACATCTCCTTCCAAAAATTGGAAGTGAACATTACATCCTTGTATGAAACAATATTCTTTGGAACACCATACAATCTTACCACATATATGACAAATACATATGCTACATCACTACCTGAGAATGTAGACTTCACTGGGATAAAGTGTGCAACCTTTGTCAACCTGTCCACTACAACCATGATGGAATCATGTTGTCTCAATGTCCTTGGAAACCCTGTGATGAACTCTATGGAAATAACCTCCCATTTCCATTCTAGAATCACAATCAGCTGTAGCATTCCACCTAGATGTTTACACTCTATTTTCACACTTTGACAATCAAAACCCCTAGCCACAAACTGTGCTACATCCCTCTTCAGGTTTGGCCAATAATAAAATATCTTCATTGTTGTGAGTCTCTCTTGATAACTTGGGTGACCCAAATATGTTTTTGCATGAAACTCCCTCAGGATCACCTTCTTGAGCTCACTTATGGTAGGGACATATATCCTATCCCTAAATCTAACTAGTCCATTAGTTGTAAGGCAATAATCCATGCCTCGTGCACTTGCACCTATAACTATACTACTACTTGTACCTTCACTATCACCTGCACCTCTACCAATACTCTACTGCAATCTATGCATAATCTCCATATACCTGACATCTTATTGACCTTCTTGTAAGATTCTATCCCCAAATTCTATCCCATAGGAGCTCATAGTTGCTAATTGATTTACCTATATTCATTTGCTAAGAGAATATGCCACCCTGTTCTCTTTTCATTTTATGTGCCTCATATTGAGATTAAGCTCACTAATTGTGGCCAACCATCTAGCCTGCCTGACATTCAAATTTGACTGGCAAAAAAAATCTCAACCCAATATAATCACTCATCAATACAAACCTCATGCCAAGAAGATAGTGCCTCCACATCTTCAATGCATGTATGATCGCTCCTAACTCAAGATCACACATCAAGTAGTTCTACTCATACTCATTCAGTTTTTATGACTCATAGAATACTACCTGTCCATCATGCATAACGACCCAACCATGTCCTCTCTTGCAAACATCTCTGCATACTACAAAATCCCTGTTAGGATCTGAAAACTTTAACACTGGAGCATGCGTCAGCAACTACTTAAGTTTCTCAAAGTTGGCCTCACGCTCCTCTATCCATTCAAATGTATTACCTTTCCTCTATAATCATGTGATAGGATAATCAATCTGTGAGATGTTCGTGATGAACCTCCTATAATAGCTTGTCGAGCCCGATGCAATATCTCACATCATCTACATTCTTAGGAGCTACCTACTCCATGATGGCCCTTATCTTTTTTGGATCTATTATAGTTCCCTCCTTGGAAGCAACATTCCCCAAGTATTGTACCTCAGTCTGAAAGAAGTTGCACTTACTGAGCTTAACATAAAATTGATGCTCTCTTAACAACCTCAACATTGTTGCTAAATTCTCAGCATGCTCTTCCTCATTTTTTAGAATATACCAATATATCATCAACGAACATAATAACAAACGTATCCAATTACAAATGCAAGACACTATTCATCAAGCACATGAATGTAGATAGAGCATTAGTCAAATGGAATGGAACTACAACAAACTCATAATTCCCATACCTGTTTTGGAAAGGTGTCTTGTAAATGTCCTCCTATTTTATGCATACATGTTGATATATGAATCTCAAATCAATCTTCGAGGACATTGTTTCTCCCTTCAACTAATCGAAAAAATCATCAATCCTCGGTAATGGATACATGTTCTTCATGGTCACTTTTCTCAACTTCTTATAATCAATGCACAATCTGAGAGTACAATCTGTATTCTTCAAAAACAATACTGGTGTGCCCAAAGATGATACACTTGGCCTAATGTATCCCTTGTCAAGTAACTCCTTCAGCTACAACTTTAACTCTACCAGCCCACATGTGCTCATCTTAAAAGATTTTTCTGATGCTGGAGCTATCCTTGGCACTAACTCAAATAGAAAAGTCTACCTCCTTGTGAGGTGATAAATCTGAGATGTCCTCAAGAAATATCCTTGAAACATTGTAGAACTGGTTACCTACTCAACAAATCTACATCCTCAACTTCCTTACCCTTGTCACTAGAAATGTGCACTGAAAATAACATACACCCTTTCGAGTGACTACTCTTTGCCTGCATAACTATGAGCATTCTAACTGATGCGACTTTCTTCTTTCCCTACAAGGCTCTTGGTTCCCCATTGTCATCAACACCCTCAATTTATTTGACATAACAATCCACCTTTGTTCTATGAAGATACAACCAATCCATGCCCAAAACCATACTATATGATCCCAATAGTAATACATTCAAATGTATTGCATTAGGCATATTATTTAAGTCAAATGCACAAGCTCTTACCCAATGGTGAACTCACTTCTTTGTACCCATGGCCAACTACACTAACAAAGATTCTACATCAATTCCTTACTCAAACCACACTTATCCACCAAATGAGGACTAACATAGCTATAGTTAGATCCAGGGTCAATCAAAATAGAAATAATTTGATAAAAAATCTTATCATTCATCCTAACGATATATGCTTGGTGTTGAGCTTGTCTGTTGTCCATGATTGCATAAATACAAGGAATAATCTACCCCACATCCCCAACAGCTCGCACCTCCTATGCACTTTATATATCTTAGGCCTGCCATCTTCATTCTGAAAGCAATCTCTCCTAAGTTGTTCTTCACCACATATCCAACACTCCAACCGTCTAGTGCCATTAGATCTATGTTGCTGCTATGATCCATGTCCCTATCTATATGCATTAAACTTATTTGGAGGCGGCACATTTTCTTTCTCCTTTTCATTTTTATGCCTTGATCTCTTAGACCATCATTTACCTTTACCCTTGTATTTTACTTTTCATCCTTGCTGAGATTCATTCTTATGCTTTGATTGTTCATAGAAATGATTCAATTTCCCAATAACTTCCTCAAGTGACTGAGGTTCATCTTACTAAATTTGATCTCTAAATTTTAATGTAAAACTATCGACAAATCATTGAGCTTTATCCTTCTCATATGTAAGATATGGTACATACCTCAATAGCTCCAAAAATTTGGTTGTGTACTCTTCATTTATCATTGCCCCCATCTTTAGCTCATAAAACGCTTTGTCCTTCTTGTCGTAGTACCTTTCTAACAAGTACTTCTTCCTGAAAAGCCTCTTGAACTCATGCAAACTCAAGTCATCTATCCTGATGTCTTTGACCTACTTCACATCTTCAGAACAAATGTCTTCTTTACCTTCCCAAATGAAGATAACAATTATGGCCTTCATGTTATTTGTGTACTCATGCAACTCAAAGAATTTTCTCATCCCAAGTATCCAAGCCTCTGCATCTTCCAAATTCTTCACATCTCCATCAAAAGTAGGTGGCTTTTCTTTCTTAAATTCATCTAGAATGTATCCCCTATTGCTCCTCGTATAAGGATGATAGTGATGACGATCATGATGCCTGTCAGAACAAAAACTAGAATAGTGCTTGTACTCATCACCCCTCCTATCTAGAGTGTCCAACAATCTCTCATCTCTCACCTTGTCAATACTATTTAACCTATGTCTACCAAGAGACCTACTCCCATATGCCCCATTAATTCTATCCTCCTGTCCATGGCTAATTCGAAGTGGCCCTTGTCACTGAAGTTCTGAAAAACTTTGAAGGAGTATTGCATTAACATCTACTTTTTCTCTTGTGCCTTTATGAACCTTTCATTGTTTTCCTTACAACTCCTTATGTCTTCCTTCAAGCTTCTCAATGTGTCTGCCAAATTAGAAGAGTTCCCACCACACTTCTCATCTAATTCATTGGGAGAGTCTTTCTAGTCTACCATCTTTCTAGCCATTTGATCTCTTTCCTACAAGGCACACTGTGTTAGATAAACCAATTCATAATAAAGCAACATATCTTAGTATAATTTGGGTAGGATACCACATCTACAAGATCATCCAAATCAACACGATACATGTATAACATAATCATAACAACATATAGACATATACAAATAAGTGCATCAACATATAAACATCATTCTAGTTAGAGTCTAGTCATCAATGCATGACCATGTCTACAAAAACCATGACCTCATGTAGGACAACAACAACCATTACACCATTATACACATGGCCATGTGGAAACATCAACATGTCTAAGTAATTCATAATTAACCACACATATTAATGAATTCATGTAATGAAGTATAATCGAACAATAGTTAACCAAGTAGCCAAGTGAAATATAAAAATGTGTAAAAGACATATAACAACATGTAACCAATCATACACTCATGATGATGCACTCCACAATTACAATATCAAGTTCCCCATGATGATATCACTACAACCATTATCAACTTTATGAAATGAAAAAAGGACATGGAATGAAAGTTTAAGAGACACACATGCAATGGACATTCATGCATTACCAATGCACAACCCATCTAATACGAGGGGGAAAACATGCTCTGATACCACTCTACAAAACCCTCCTCCCACATCTACCCAAGTAACTAGCCAACTAAGGTAAACATGTGACAATAGGCTACTATGATTAGATTCAACCTCCTATGTGACCTTAAGGAAATGGAACTGATGAAAACACAACATACAAAACTTCCACATCAGCTACAGGACCCCTAAGAACCATGCAAACACTTCGGCAACTTGCCGTTGGGTCCCACTAAAGTCTTTTATCACTTGGTCTTTGGAAACTCTGATGTAGTGGGTATGCTAGCATCCAAGGACCTCTGGATGCTCTCATAGGCCTACAAACCAATGTGTAGGGACTATTTTTTCCAGTTTTGGGCAACCATCCCAAGGATTTGAGCCACCCTTTTAGGCCCAAAGCCTAGGTCACTACCCATAATGGAATGAAATCTTCAAAGTAGTAAAATAAAAGGGAAACAAGGATGCAAAAGGAAATAGTTGAGCAAGCCCTTAATTATACCCTTGCTAGCCATGACAGGCATTTCGTCAAACATATCACAAACATGTAATCTACATGTGTAAACATTAAATTTAAGCATAGTGATCTCGTACTTATCTGAGAATCGCTAAGAACCATTTTTCCCTCATGTCATTTGCTGCATTATCATCTATTAGGTCATAGACACATTATCTAATCATTTATAAGTAAAAAGATGATGAGAGCCATACATAGTTGTTGTCATAAAGCATATACATAACCAACATAGTAACAAAAGAAATACCATAAATACATTAGCCATGGAACCCTTAACCCTAAACCAATACATTACACATGAAAACCAAAGAGATGAATTTATCATTAATGAATGTAGAAACCAGCAGGGGATGGGACTACCATGTTCCACCTGACCATAGATTGGTTGAGCTAAATCTCTCTTCAACAAATCATCGACGTGACATATTCCAAGCATGAATGTGGGAATCGTAACCAACTGAAAAGAACCAAACAAGCATGGATGATACCAAATTTATCCACCTATACTATGAGGAATTTGAGTGCCTCCTAGTATCTTAGGCTTTACCATAATTCACAGTCTAATCCAAGGATCACCAGGTCCTACAATGATACCCATTCTCTAGGATTTAGTGCACTTCCTATCTTGGGAATGCTAGGCCCAACGGAAGGCAATCCACCTCTTAGATTTATTGTATATTCCTCTATTCACCAACAAGGATTCTTAGGCCCACTGAGTCACACAATCCTTACTTTACCACAACCCACAATTTGGCTCAAAGGTTACTATGCTAGTGGTTTTACCGTTATCTAGAGTCCGGTTTAGGGATCACTAGCCCATGCGTTTGTCATATTGGAGATCCACCCCACTCAGGTTCGAATCCACTAGCCAATCCAACTCAATAGAAGTATGGGAAACCATCTCATCAAGGCTATTATGAAATGGAAAGGCTAGGCTCAAAAACACTATCACACCTGGAAAAACCATGCCATAACAACAAAAGAAGCACATGCAATACCATGCCTGCCAAATCTAGCAAGGAAATCACACATTGAAATCAATACCTAGAAGGAATCCTATTGTACCTACTTGATCCTTCTTTTCCTTTCTTGATCTTCACTTCTGCTTGCCTTCTCTACCTGTATTGATCCAATGTATAAGCACTCCAAGAAAAATCTAGGTGTCCAAGTGATGTAGTATTTTATTTTTAAAGATGTACGAAAAGAAAACAGTTAAGATTATGGATGACAAACAATCCCAACAATATAAATGGTTGTGAAACATTGTAGATATGAAGCAACTAATAGAAATAAAACCTACCAAAGTCCTAATCTATGCCACAATAATAGTTAAACAACAAAATGGAGTAATAACTCAAATCATCCAATGGAAACTAGATATACAAAGAATAGATTTTATTATAACACATGTGAATGGAACAAATAAATGTTACCAGTCTCCCTCTATGTGATGGATTCTTAGCTATCCTCAAACGTCTTCATCGTGTGTAGATTCTATCTCCTCTATAATGTGTAAACCCACCAAATAAAGTTTTTAAGCTCAATGGTAACACAAATTGAAAAAAAGTGGTGCGCGACAATGAAAATAATCAGAGTTACAGTAGTGAGTGCAACAATGAAAATAATCAAAAGTGAATAATGAATGGAAAACCCTTCTATTTACAATAAAAATATTGATTTATCTTTCAATAATGAGAAATAATAAAATATTGTTGACCCCACTTTTGGAATAACCACTTGGAATATTTTATTATATTTGGTTAGGAGGGAAAAAGTATATAAACTTTTATCTAGAAATAATAAATAAATAAATGATTTATTGATCATCTCAAGGAATTAGTTAAGGAATAATAAACAAATAATGATGTATTTATTTATTGCTAAGGGATTTAGTCATACTTGAAAAATAATCATAATTTATTAGTGATTAATTGATTATTCTTGGAGAAAAATAAGATAATTAATGATTTATCTATTCACTTTTCATATTTAGGTCAAATATGACAAGGAATATTAATTAATTAATGGTTTAATTAATTATTCCTAGAAGAAAATCAAATAAATAGTGATTTATTTAATTATTCTTCATGGGTTTAATTATAAATTACTTAACAAAGGTGGTTTATTAAGTAATTTCTCAGAGTGAAAGTAATTTTACTATGGTAAAATTGGCTTTACATGGTGTACTTTGTTCCATCTAGTAAAATAGGCTATATGATCAACTTTTTGGTGGTAATAGATTTCCCCCCAATGTACGAGTGTTAGGAGAAAAACGTATGACCAATGTACATTGTAAAGACACAATCACTAAACAACAAAGTGAAGAGAGAGAGAGAGAGAGAGAGAGAGAGAGAGAGAGACCAATAGAGTTGAAGCGAAGGAGGATATGGATAGAGGGTCTGAGACTAATGCAAGTGTCCTTTTATGTTGTGGTAATAGACCTCAATCTAGTGGGGGAGGCATAACTATACCCATCCAGATAAATTAGTACAAAAATAATGGTGCACTCAAAAACATAAAACTGAGCAATGAAGTACATGCAGAATTGTACATGACATGCTGTCATAACTGAGCCAGAAAGTAATACAATCTATCCCATATACATAATGCACCTAGAAAAATATGAGCTAGGACTGAATACAATATCATCTGAGTGCATGAGATATAATGGTCCTTCCCTAAAAAAGTGGGTGGGAGGGAGGGTAGAACAACCAAAGAAGTCATGCGGAATAGGGAAGGGCTCTGCAAAATTGAATTGATAATCTGAAGGAGATGAGCATGCTATGAACACTGTGATCGGTAGGAACCAAACCCATCAAATCTGCGGAACTACATCTGAGGTTGTAGCATAATAGGAATGCATCCGGGAATGTGGGGGGCTACTGAAAGGGCCACCCCTCATGAGGTCTGAAACATTTCACACACACCTAGGAATCATTGGTACAATCTGTTGTATCACTCGACCATCAAGTGTATAGATCATGAACATGAAACAACCAGGCTAAAGGGAAATAATGAGTCCCTCTGCTCGATCCAAGGTACCGAATGAGAATGGAAGTTGGAACCAAGATACACCGCCCTCCATGCCATTCTTCTAGAATAAATGAGCTGATGTGGATAGAATAGGGCCCACAATAGGTGAGGCATTGAGGATCATCAACTAGCGCATGAGGGAAAATAGTAATGTGACTAATGGACAGACGCTAGGAATAATGTAAAATGTGGGACTAAGGGACAAACATATGACTTCCCTTGTCAAATCATTTTAGTGCATGGTTGACCTAACAACGATTGACTTAACTCAGGAGGGGATGGGGGATAGTATGACTGGAGGGCAAAATGGGCAACATAGGATGAACGGTATGCAAAGATAGATCGAATATTGTGACATGATATAATAGGATGTGAAATAGACTCCATGGATGCAAGGATGACTCATCGCGGATGCTCTGAACAAGGGTGACTTGATGACACTGCCACAAAGAATAGGCCCAGTGGGGATGGTGAAAGCATAAGTAAATGATTGTTACTCATGAATAAAATCAACATGTGAGGCAACAAGTATTAAGAGGAGGTGGCATAAAAGTAAAAGCATCGCGTATGAAGAAATTCAATTTTAAGAGGCAACGAAGTAACCCTTATTGGAAAAATGACTTCTTTGTGAAGTGTCAAATCATCAAAAAATGAGGTAGAGCCATTATAGTACTCGATGATAGCTTTCCAATGGTGCTAACATTTCGTGAAACTAAGCTACGGTTTGGTCGCAATGGATGGCATAAAAATTGTGGATTTTTTTATGAAAGGACATTTTCCCTCCAATTTGAATTCATTTTCTAAGTGACCTGTGGTGAATTTGGAGAGGAATAAGAGGCCCTAAATCTTGTGGATGTAGTAGCAGAGAAACCAACTGTTAGAATCAGGATCTGCCAATTTCAGATAGGTGGCCTTACTCATCTCTTTAATATCAGTGGTTTATTTCCTTATTTCTGGCACCTTGTAGCTCTCTAGCAAACTCCTACTCCTATCTATGGTTACATCACACTTTTGGGGCCCGAAAGTGTGATTTGGCTCATAGGAAACAGTTGAAAACATGCGAGCTCACTCTTTATGGGAAAAAACTGTGATTTGGGGCTAAAAAGAGGAGTGGTCTACTGGTCTAGTGGGGGTTGTAGGCTGATTAGTGTAGACCAGTGTTTTCTTCTGTGAACTGACAAGACATGTGGTGTTTTGCAAGCATGGTAGAGTTGAAAACTCAACTGGTCTTAGCAAGAATTGGATACCCTCTGCTTCGAGATTCAGAGGGATTAGGGGGTTTTAGGGGCATTGGCTCGCTATGGGGTTCTCATGTTGGTTGAGAACCCATTGGTGAGGGAAGGTGAACCCTTTCTATCAAGAACTATGAGCTATTGGGATTCAGACCATGTGGTATTTGACATGCAGGGGCACAAGATTGAGCTCACATTACAAGATATTTATTTCTTGACTGGACTCCCTCTCTTAGGGGTGGTGGGCAATATACATCTAGCGTTTCCTCATGGGAGGAACATTATAGAGTTTGTGGAGCACCATTTTCCATGGGACGTCTGATGGAACAACCATCCTAATTGTTGATATAACTAGGCTAGAGACATGAGCTATTGTCGCAACTGTGCTACGAGTCTTGGGAAGCCAGATGTTCCACCACATTACTGGTTGGAAGATGATGCTAGGTGAAAGTGTTTTGGCCGGGACCTACTATGGGTGGTTCCAGATGATGCTATCATTGGTGAAAACATAGTTAAGTCTATGTAGGAGGCAGGTGAACCGTGATTATGATTTTGGTACAATAGTGTGTGGATTATTCTTTAAGAAGATACCCACCATCCATCCTCATCTATAGATCCGAGATGGGATCCCATTGGAGCCTAGGATGGGCCGCTGCGGATGACTACTACAGAGAGGAGGAGGAGGGGTAATTGGACGGGACGTCCGACTCATGTTTTTCACACATTTGGATCTGATGCCCCTCTACATTGACGATTATCCTTATAGTGGGATGAACTATCAGGGTGATCCTTACTTACCACTTCCACCCGAGAGAGCATGGGGACCGGACGGTAAGTGTTAAGTTTCTATTTCTATGGTGCATTTCATATTTTTATCACATGTATATGGTACTAAGTGTAAAATATGTGGTATGAAGACATAGCACTAGTAAGCCCACCAAGATATGCAGGATGAGCCGCAGCACCTTAGGGTGCAGATTGGGGAACATCATCATCACGTGAGGGTCCAGAGGATAGTGTGACACTTGCTAATCTACACCGTAGGTGTGAGGTACTCTTGACCAGAGTTTCAAAGCAAGGATGGAATGAGTTATATGATCGATACATGAATGAGTGTACCAACCTTCCGTTAGAGTGGTGAGGTATGATGTGGCGCATGGCGATGGCTGGTTAGGAAGCACACGATCTACGTGCAGGTGGAGAAAAGCCTTTGACATGGGATGTGCTGGATAGAGATTAGATATGGGGACATGTGGGTTCCTTTGGTTTTGATTTCTGGAACATGTTATGGGCATGTCTGATGTATTGAGAGATATGGGCTCAAAACACTTATATAATACATAATATTATTATGCATTTTTATATGACGTTGATGGTTCACCATGTGTTGTGTTTTATGGTTGTAGTCTATGGTATA
Source organism: Pinus taeda (assembly GCA_000404065.3). Taxonomy (NCBI): domain Eukaryota; kingdom Viridiplantae; phylum Streptophyta; class Pinopsida; order Pinales; family Pinaceae; genus Pinus; species Pinus taeda. The sequence continues at coordinate 56,364 of APFE031372703.1, forward strand.
CATGTGATAGATGCCAATCTAGAATGCTATTTGCAATGGTATATACATAGTTATTTTGGGCTCTAGGAACGTGATTGAAAGTAATGGTTTCAAATTCATGTATCAACAGCTTAACTTGTATATATTTTCTAAATAGGACTTGGTTATGCACATGATATACACCATTCAATTGCATGACATGTAGCAAGGAATCTCAATGTACATGAAGATGAAGGATGCGATGCATGAGGGAATCAACTAACAAACCTATCATTGTATCATATTCGGCCTCGTTATTGGTGGAAGATCCATTGCACACCCCATTTGAAAGGACTAACATATGATAGTGGGTAAAAATAGCTTAGGTTTCCGAGGCTATATTCCTAGAGAAGAAACTCACACCATTAATATGAATGATATATGGTGTGGATGATGGATCCATTTGAAAGGTGAAAAAGACAATAGAAATAAAGACACAAAATTCAAAGGGATATGCTATGAGAAAATTTTCTTGAGGTAGAGTGTATTAGGAGAATTAGGAAGGAGATGGCCTTCAGAATCCTGCAAAAAAATATCCCCCCTTGCCTAATTGAAAGGGTAATTAGGGGTAGAGACAGCTTCCATGATGTCGTCATTAGAATGGAAGATGGATGGATGGGAGGAAGATTGACTACATGATGCAGTGACGGTACTTGGTGCATCAACTTGAGAAAGAAGGTTGACATATGCTTCATCTAGAATGCTAGACAACAAGCTAGTAGATGGAGGATCTACAGATGTTGATCCCTGGGATTCTATTGAAAGAGGTTTGTTAGAAGCACAGATAGAAACCTCAGAAAGGTTTGACTGTAGGGAAATCAAGGACGACGACAGGTAAATCATATCACCCATGATGTCCATCATCTTAACATTAGGGGGAGGATCATGATGTTGGGACCATAGTGCCCCTGTTCTGGTTTACTAGTGGTACCAGAATTCATAGGTAGAGGAGTAGTTGTTCCACTATGAGTGGTCTCGTATTCACGAAGTGCCTCAAGGAAATCGTGAAATTCTTCGATACGAGGGCAACAATGGGAGTAGTGACCATGATTATCGCATAAGGCACAAGGGTGATTTGTGCATAACGTTTTTAGTTTCTTGGGTGGACCCAATAAGTTAACATGGACTTTAGGGATATTTGACTCAGGGAACATTTCATGAACCAAAGTTTTGAGATGATGAATCTCAGGCCAATTATTGGTGGTGTGCCCAACAACTTTACACAAAGCGCACGAAGGTGACGACATTGGGGGTTGGAGGAGCTTGGGGGTTCCTATCCTTAGGTTCTTTCCTTTTAGCTTTGCCCCTCTGTCTAGATGCTTTCTCAACATGAGTGGGTTCCTGTTGAGGTATTAATGGAACTGTAGTGGCGATAGGGGCCATAGGGATTGGTTGAACTAAGGTCAAAGAATGATAAGGTCTTAGCTCATTAGGAAAAATGCTTGCAGGGGATCAATGTACCATACTGGGATCCCCGAAGTCATGTTAAGAAGAACCAGTGAAGCCATGACATGGACATAAAATATTATCGGTGGGGGAATAGGAAAGGTATATGTCTTATAGGGTAATGTCCCAACATAACAACCCCCGGATGGTTGAGACTTGGAGGAACAGTGCCTAGGGGAACATAGTAGAGGCAACCACAAATAGAGGAGGTCCTGGGGAGGTGGATCTGGATGGCTTGGTTGGGATGGTAATCACAAGGAGTTGAGGAGTTGGTTGCAGATCAGATGTACCAGATGGCTTTAGGGCAACCTTTGAATCTTGTAAAATGCAAACACTCAAACTGTTAGGCTCTAAGGTGAGAGGAGGGGGACCAGGGAAAACACCCAAAAATGAGGAATATTTATAGACTTCGGGTGAAACACCTATGAGAGGAGTTGGAGACCGCTCATCTGACACTGACAAGATAATGGACTCGACGGAGGTCACAGATGTGAGCTTGTATTATGTCAACTGATCAATTTTAAAGATTTTCCCTTGATGGGCGAAGCACCTCTTGTGAAAACTGCAGATCCAATGACTGACATTGTATATATGTAACTATGACCTAAGAGAATGTTGTAATCTAAAAGGGAATCAATAAAATCAATGTCTACATGGACATTATTGCCTGCAAGTGTCATTGGATAGTTACGATACATGCCAAGAGGCTAGGAGCAGTGTCCATCCCAAGTATGAAAAGTGATGGTGGAGGGGGACAAATCAGGTGAGTTATGTTGTTCCAGATGGTAGCAGACATCACACAGGTGGATGAACCTTTGGCAGTAATGACTTAGGAGATGATGGCATTACATACTCAGACTGGTATTTGGAAAGAAACAGATGAAGGTAATGGGTGAGGTTCTGATGTATCAACTTAGAAGACAATCAAACATTTGTAAAAAGGATCTACTACGCACAAAGTAGTTACTAGATATTTCTTTTGAGATGGGCATGACTAGAGTACTTACAATGTCGACATGGTGACAGGTGATTGTGCCAAGTCCTCTACTATACTAGATGTATGGGAAACTCAGTTAGAAGTCATATTACGACGTAATGGTCCCTTTGGGATATTGTGAATGGCCTCAAATTTAGGTTGAGGGATATGTGATAGACCATTTGTTGTTGTAAGAAGCTCAACAAATGTTTTGGTTTTGGACTAAGTGGTGAAAGAAGTCAATGGCTTGTCATATTCACACAACTGAGTTTGCAAGTTGATATCGGAGGGATTAACCTCATCATAATTCATCATGAGAATCTAGCAATCACTAGGACCAAAAGGTTGGGGCCGATGGGCTAGTTGACCTGATTGAGGTTAAGCAGGAACAAATCCCTGTTGAGGGAAAGGATTCGTAAGCACTACCAGTTGAGATGGCACAGGATTTTGAGGCAATTGCTGGATGGGCGGTTGACCTCTAAAAGTTTCTTGAGCTTCACAAATTTGGCACATCTAGGGTAAGACAAGACACTCATGGGAATAATTTCCATGTACACCATGTTGGGCCGTGAACACGACCACTTTGTAACACTTATTTCATCCATTTTTACTCTTCTCTATTATATCATTTGTTATAATTTATCATTTAAATCAATTTTATAAATAATTTATGCTCTTATGGATGAATATTATTTATCTTCCTTTATTTCTAATAAATTGATGATTATGAATGATTTTATCAACGATAGTTTCAATAAATTAGTTGTAACCTTATTAACCATTTTTAACCTCCAAGATAATTTCTAGATTGAGGATTTGATCATTAAGAGTGCCAACTATGAAATGCGTTGGAATAAGAAGTGATAGTTTTGTGGTTGAGTTTCTGAGCAAATGAAGAAGAATTTGGAAAATATGGAACATGGGTTTTGTCCAGAACAGACCCAGTTATCTTTACTAAAGAATGGCTTGCCCAAATTCGGCTTGTATTGAGAGAAACACAGGGTTCTCTGAGCACGATTTTCTTAGATTTGTTGTTGCGGCTGTCCTCCACATCTCAGCTGCAAAGACCAAATTTGCCTTGCTCTTTTTGAAATATAAATGGAAATATATTTTCTTCTTGATAAATTGGTTGGAAACAATCTAATTTTTTAATATAAATCTTGCTGTAATCATCTCTATTGTAACTTCTCCCTGATCTCTCTATTTAAATGAAATCAGAGATCAGAGATGGGATGGATTCGAATGCTGGAATTGAGGATGAATTAGAGATTCAGAATTGAGGATGGCAAAGAGAATGGATAATGGATGAGAGATGGAGAGATTTCTTGTTGTAATCCACTGTAACTCTGCTTTGATATTTTAATATAAATCTGGTTGCCATTCCATCTTTGATCCTGAAGTAACCCAACAGCATCTGCTAGCGGCTAAGGGCCCAACCTCTGGTGGATTGTACTATTTTTGTATATTATCTCTTTGGTTTATCCATGGTTTTCATTATCAACTTTATTTGGTAATCTGGTATGTTCTATTATTTTACATCATGGTTCTGTTATATCTGATTTATGTTAAATTGAGTAATATCATTCTCTATGACAGGAATGCCGTATTGATTCATCTTGACTTGGTAATGGATTGTTGTTCTTTTAATCATTGATATAACGTTGCTCATCCTTACAGAATGTATTGTTTTACAATTACAGCGTATCCGTGTCGTAACTCTCTTTAATTGGTATTAATGAATTCATCTTAGAGACTATATTTCCTTGCGATTGCTAAATCTATGAAAGTTGTTGTTCCATTCCAAGATACAGTCTTATTCTTTATAACTAAGACTGATAATTGGATTACCAAGATGAGATTACTACTAAGGTGTACCGTGTGTTAAGTCATTGTGTATTGATATTTGACTTTCCAGCGTTGTTTCATATTCTCTAATTAATCAATGCTGTGCTATTTCCGTGTGCTGTCCGATTTATTCTTAGAGTAAAGATTGCTATTAATTTGGCTTTTCTGTTATTCATTTCCATTAATTGGAGTTTGTTGTTCAGATTCCTTTAATTACATTTTGCTACCCATTTACCTTGTTGTTCATTTCTGTTGATTAATTGCAAACCTTTTTAGGGTCATACTGCCTTTTTTGAATAGTTGCAAGATTTAACAACTTGATTTTGTCGACCTCTTCCTCTACATGTTTATAATCATCCATAGTAAAGGCACCACACTGAAGGGGAAATGTAGGCCACATCTGTTCCTTGTAATCCCTAAGGGTCTTTGACATTCCTGCAATTGTTATTTGATATGCTAATTCCCAGGCCAATAGTTTATTAGGGATGTATATGTTGGCATTATGATGCATGTGTTGGACTTGACGGAAAAGCTAACTTGTCACATGTAGACTCATCATCTGATTCCTTTGCACTGTTAGTATTCTATCACATCTGATATTTCTTCTTGTAGATTCATCTGATTATATATAAGTGAGATGTTCTTCTATGAGTGGGTTGCCATCAAGTACAACACATGCATCATAATGCCAACAATCTCCCCCTTTGGACTTGATGGCAACAACACCAACTCACTCTCCCCCTTTGACATCAAGGGCAAAGGGCGGACCAAGATATGCTCTTTCCTTGATATACCTTCCACTATCCATACTCCCCCTGACTACCTGTTGAAATCTCTTAATGAGCTCCCCCTTTGTATATGCCATGGTGCACCAATCTATCCATGCTCCTTCTGAGTACATGCTGAAGTCTCTGCTCTGCTGAAGTGTGATGTTCATGCTCCCCCTGACAGTAAGCAAGGTCTGCAAAAAGGTATTCTACATGAAGAACATGACTCTATACATCATAAATGACCTTGCTATCACCAAAGACTCATACATACATCTATCTCCCATCACAATGGTGATATACCAAAAGTTTACATATGATTACATAAGAGAGTAACATCATTCATCCTAGGCATAGTGGAGAAACCAACATAGGCCGTTACATGACCTTGATATAACTGAAATATTTCATCAATTGACTACAATAGATAGGGACACACTATTACATCATGAGTCTTCATATGACCTTTACATTGAATGATATACATGAAAAAACATCTAAATAAGATCATGATAAACATCAGTAACGACACTGTATGATCTGCTCCATAGCATCTGTCACCAGAAACTTGTATTAGTGCATGAATCATCAAGATATGTCCGTATCAACTCATCCTTTTGTATAGAATATAGAATCATTCTATCATATGTGAGAAACACCATAGCCATCCAGATCTGCATGGACCAAGTATCATCAATAGGGAAGATCTGTATCAATCAACATATGCACGAAACAACCTATCATCATATAGGTAAGAACTCATCATCATCATCAAGTTAGAAACAAAACACTTCTAACCATCAAGTCATTTAGCAAAATGTAGCCATTATCAAATAGTGCAAATAAACCAAATCATAACTGATCCTTTTCTTGAACCTATCCCTACAATCATATACGCGACTATGCCATAACCAACTCATGTAGATTTAGGACATTGAAGTTTTATACTTCTAGCTCCCTCTGATTCTGTTATGTCTGTATGTTGTGCTATGCCGCCTCTTTCTGACAGTGCTTCTTTCTTCTTCCACATCTTCAAGTGTGATTATGATGTTTTCTCCTTTTGGTATGACACCCATACTTTGTTTCTGCATTCCTTAGGTATATGTCCAAGTTTGTTACATGTGTAACATCTTACATGTCTCATATTTCTTCTATAGCAATCAATAGATCTGTGACCAAACATATTGCAAGCAAAGTAATATCCATTAAAGTACCTTGAATGAGATGATCTCTCTGCATGATGGTCTTGAAACCTTCTTCTTCTACATCTAGCTACAACATGCCCAAGATTATGACATACATAACATTCAACATTATTCATAGGAGGAGTAAAAGATTTTCTTTGAGGAATTTCTTTCCTTGCTTGATGAGATTGACCTTTTATCTCCTTGTTGAGAATTTCACATTTTTCATTAGAGTTCTTTGTCTTACTTTGTGAACTAGATTCACCTTCAAAAATTCATGAAAACCAAGACTAGTTTTGATGGCAGGAGATCTTTGACTACTAAGAATATCATCCAAGATTTTAGTACTATCTTGAAATAGTAAGAGCTTATCCTTTTCTTCTAATTTATCTTTTAGAATATTTACCTCAAATTGATGTTGCTCTTCCTTTTCAAGATACTGCTTCTTCACGTTCTCTTCAGCATTTCTTTCTTCTTCCAACTGACGTCTTAGATTGAGAATCTCCTTTTCTTGTTTTTCATTCACATCCTGCAGCATTTTACGAACTCTGGAGGTACATTCCAGCTGTGCTTTTAAATTGATGACTTTGTTTTCCTGTTTTTCAATAGCTTGGAGTAGATCTGTATTCTACTTCTTTGATTCTTCAATATCTTCTTTTAGCGAGTGGATCGCGGCTTCAAGACTTTCATAGTAACTGGATCTATCTCTGAGTTTCTTGATGGTTGTGTCTCTTTCATTGACTTCATCTCATCAATGATGTTACTTCATCCTGCAACTTCCTTACCTTGTTTCCTTCTTCTAGTTGGGCTTTTAGTTTGGTAGCTTCTTCTTTGAAGTCACATTCCCTTTTGTTCAATAGATCTTGTTGATCTCTGATAATGTTTGAAAGCCTTTTAAGTTATGCCTCTATTTGATATCTCTCTTGTTCACCCATAAGAGCAACTTCAGTTGTTTCACTATCACTTTCATCTTTTCCGAAATGAAAGATAGCTGGAACATTAGAGGATAGCAAATTCATACCTGGAAGTTCATCTTCATTCTGAAATGATTCTGAATTTGAATCTGAAGAGCTTCTTATACCTAATCCCCAATCGATTCTCCCACTGTCATAGTTCTTCTGAGATGGCTTCTTCTGCTTGTGCTTTCTTCTTAAGCTTTCGTCCCATTGTTCCACAGATATCCTTCAAGCGATCAAGCTTCTACGGAAGGACCTGATCTGATACCAATTGTTGGAAATAATACTGAGAGGGGGGGTGAATCAGTATTATCACATCAATAAAACTTTTTCATTTCCATATTCAGATTCATATATGCTATTTCCACAACTTCTTATGATTCAGTTAGATGATCCTTAATGAGTGCATTATACATTATCAACCATATTAACAGTAAACAGATGCAGTAAAATGGAACAGATCATCACACATAAGTCACACACATGAACACCATGATATAAGGTGGAAACCCAATGTGGGTGAAAACTACCTGCTACAAGTCATCTCAATCTTCTTCTTAATAAGAAAATCCTTTTACAATATTTCTTTACTGGTGCAGTCTTATACCAGTACGCAGGCTTCTACCTGAAGAGAGCTACAACCCCCATAGTTCTTGTACTAGCCGATCCATTTACTAGTATGCAGGCTGCTACCTGCTACAATGCTCCAAAGATTTCAATTGCTACTAGAAGGGAGCTACCACCCCCTTTTCTCTTGTACTAGCTAAGAGACTAGTACGTATGTGCCGACCTACAATCTTATCTTCTTCGGGTACCACGTTTCATTAATTTTCATACTTGATACACCTGAAGCACAACACATAATCTGAAGGGCCACGTTTCATCCAGTTTTCATACCGGACCCAATAACATCAAATAATATTCAAGTACATATTAATCACCCAATATCCTTTTAGAATCAATCAATCTTTTGAATCACCCAAACACCAAGACATATACAAGGATATGTGAGTTATCAACCAGATTAGATCACACATAAAGATAAGTCATTAAATCCATTCAACCAAAATCATGTTGTTATCAGAACTCAATATCAGTAACCAGACATCAATTATTCACCCAGAACCTTGCAGAATAGTCAAAGGTAGTTAAAACATATTTCAAGCAGGGTCTGCAACTTCACCGCTAGACATCTGTGGGTATCTGCATCTGTGCTTTCTGTTGCTCTGCGGGTATCCGCACCTGTGCTTTCTGCTGATCCACGGGTATCCGCACCTGTGCCTTCTGCTGCGCTGCATACCTCTGCACCTGCTTCTTCTACTGAACTGCGTACCTCCGCACCTGAGCTGTGGATCGCATGCAGACCTCTGATTAGGGCCAAATTCATAGTCCTCCAATGTGCCACAGTCAGTCCGATCAATAGATCTGATCATGTGTCAATGAGATCGTGACTTATCAATAGTTTACAAAGGGGGAGCTCATTAAGAGATTTCAGTAGGTACTCAGGGGGAGTATGGATAGCGGAAGGTATATCAAGGAAAGAGCATATCTTGGTCCATCCTTTGCCCTTGATTTTCAAGGGGGAGAGTGAGTTAGTGTTGTTGCCATCAAGTCCAAAGGGGGAGATTGTTAGCATTATGATGAATGTGTTGTACTTGATGGCAATCCACTCATAGAAGAACATCTCACCTATATATAATCATATGAATCTACAAGAAGAAATATCAGATGTGATATAATACTGACAGTGCAAAGGAATCAGATGATGAGTCTGTTATCACTCAGGTTGTCCCTAGGCTCCTAATAGGGATATGACCGAGGTAACCACAAACCAATCTTCTGATTGCAGGTTCTAACCCACCTGCAATCGGAGAGGGCTCTCTCCTTTTGATTCAACCTTAGTTGATGATTTTAGGCTAGCTTTCTGACTTCAAGGGAGTGTTGACTGTGATTGGAAAGAAGGTAGGATTCTCGAACAAAGAGGCAAGGTAAGGAGTGATAAGTTTCGAACCATTGGGCATGGAGTCACAGATTGAGGCTTGCAAGCATTTTCTTGATCACAAGGGGATATGGAGCGGGATAGCCACACAGGATACAATTTTCTGTCTGCTGAAAGTACGGAATGGACATCAGGGATGAAAGGCAAAGGAGAATCATTTCATCATGCTGAA
>APFE031372703.1:65780-92763 GCA_000404065.3 Pinus taeda
AGAAGCATGCTCGGTGGTGCCGGGTTAGGACAGGAATTCTGGGCAGAGGCGGTGGATACTGCATGTTACTTGGTCAATGGGTCACCTTCATCAGCGTTGGAGGATAAGACTCCACAAGAAGTATGGACTGGTAAGAAACCCTCTCTTTCACATCTGAGGGTATTTGGATGTGATGCATATGTACATGTTCCAAATGAGAAATGAACCAAGTTGGATAGTAAATCTGAAAAGTGCATCTTTATTGGGTATAAGGATGGTTTAAAGGGTTATAAGCTTTGGAACCCAGTCACACGGAAGGTTGTGTACAACTGAGATGTGGTGTTCAGAGAGGTAAAAGATGTTATTAAACATGAAGTCCAAACAAAGGAACTTGAGAAGATAGAGTTTGAGCTTAAGGAGGAAGAATTAGACTTTACAACAGAGGAGGAATCAGAAGATGAAGAGCCACAAACTCCAGGTGTGAGAAGATCTGTTTGAGAAAGAAGGTAGCTAAAAAGGTATAGTCCATCTGCTTTCTATTCAAATTTTTCTTTATCTATTACTGATGATGATCCTAGAACTGTGAGGGAAGCAATAGATTTAGAGGATGGAAAACTTTGGAAAGAGGCCATGGTTGACGAAATGGCATCTTTGCAAAAAAGTGAGGCTTGGGATCTGGTGGAGTTACCAGTTGGAAGGAAACCCATTGGCAGTAAATGGGTGTTCAAGAAGAAGACAAATGCAGAAGGAAAGGTGGATAAATACAAAGCTTGGTTGGTAGCAAAATGTTATTCCCAGGTGCCAGGAATTTATTTTGGTGATATTTTTTCTCCTGTTGCCAAGGTAACTTCTATTAGATTACTTTTATCTGTTGCTGCTGCTTTTGATTTTGAGGTAGAACAGATGGATGTGAAGACAACATTTCTTCATGGGGATCTGGAAGAGGAAATATACATGAAGCAACTTGAGGGCTTTACAGTGAAGGGTAAGAAAGAACTGGTATGCAAGTTAAAGAAGTCTCTGTATGGGTTAAAACAATCACCAAGGATGTCGTAGCAGAAATTTGATACATTTATACAGGGACTTGGCTTCACCAGAAGCAAAGTAGATCACTGTGTGTACTTTAAATTAATTGGTGACCGTGTTATTTATCTAGTCTTTTATGTGGATGATATGTTGTTGGTTGGAAATGACAAAGAAATTATCCAAAATTGGAAGACCCAATTGTCCTCCAAATTCAACATGAAAGATCTTGGTGCTGCAAACTATATTTCTGGCATGGAAATTAAAAGAGATCAGGCAAAGAGGAAGCTCTGGTTAAACTAGAGGAAGTATGTTGAGACAATACTGTAGAGATTTAATATGTAGGATAGTAAATCGGTGAAGGTTCCTATTCCTGTAGGTGTGAGGTTATTTGCTGAATAGTGTCCCAAGACACAAGAAGAGGAAGAGGTCCTGTGTTCCATATGCAAGTGCAGTCGGTAGCCGGATGTATGTAATGGTCTGTACTAGACCAGACATTACACATGCAGTGGGAGTCTTGAGCAGGTTTATGTGAAAACCAGTGAAGGAGCACTGGACATCAGTGAAGCGGGTTTTTAGGTATTTGTGTGGCACTAGTGATTATGGTTTGTGCTACCAAGGAAGATTAGGATTCGACAGAATGTTGGATATTCATGGCTTTGTTGATGCAGACTAGGTTGGAGATCTGGATCAGAGAAGATCTACAAGTGGGTATGTGTTTAACCTATTTTGAGGTGCAGTTAGTTGGATAAGTAAGAAACAATCTGTAGTGGCACTATCAACTACAGAGGCAAAATACATCACAGCCACTCATGCAAGCAAGGAAGCAGTTTGATTGCAGAGATTGTGTTCAAGTATGGGGTTAGTATAGGGAGCTATAAGGATAGAATATGATAGCCAAAGTGAAATTTTCTTGGCAAAGAATCCCGCATATCATTCAAAGACAAAGAACATTGATGTTCAGTATCACTTTGTGAGGGATATGATAGAAGACAAAAAGGAGTTACTGGTAAAGGTGGACACTTTGAAGAATACTACAGATGCATTGACAAAATCTGTGAGCTCTGAGAAGTTCTCTTGGTGTAGAGAGACAATGGGTGTTTAGGCTGGAAAAATGACTAAGCTCCTTTGTGGCCCCCTGGGACAGAAAAACAACAATTGGGAGAATGTTGGTTGTGTTATATTCTTTCCACTAGCCCAGATATTTAACTGGGGCATAGAGGGGGGCGGAGCCCGTCCTTGCGCCGATTGTGTATGTGTGTTTGGGGGGGGGGGGGGGGTCTCAGGGGGTTTGAGGTGTACCCATAACCCCACTTTATGGGGTCTGGGGCAATGCCCCCGAAAATTTTGGTTTTGGACCCTATGTTAGGATGGGCGAACCCACCTATGGTTTTGTGCGTGATTTTCACACATGTTTTTGGACACGATGGTTTTCAGTGAATGGTATTAGATGCACTGGTTTTTGGTCCATGGTATTGGATGCTTCGGCATGTATAAATATGTATTATAACATTGAAAGGAACACAATGAAAAATCAAGCTAGTAGTCTTGGTTTTGGCTTCTAGGGGAAATATCTATGTATATGTGTTTTATGTGTTATGCTCTTGCATTGTTTATTTTCTGTATTTTAGAATTCATATGCAGGTGATTTCTGTATGGGGTTAAAACCTACACTACTTCACTGAAGTGAACTTGCATGTGCACACAACTATTCTTAAGGCAACCAACATATATCCAGTGAACTTATGATTCAGTTAATTCATCATATGTTGATCTTTAATCAGTGCATCAGTAATTTATTAAACATTAAACAGTGACCATGTGAATTAATAATAGAATAAACCATCACACATAAGCAACACACATGAAAACCAAGATTTAAGGTGGAAACCCAATGCAGGAGAAAAAACACCTGGTGCTGTTGTCTCTGTCTTCTTTTAATATAAAGAATAATCTATTTACAATCTTGTACAGGTGTAGACTCATACCAGTACATAGGAATCCACTTGCAGAAGGCTACAACCTTCTCTTGTTCTCCAGCTTCTACTGGAAGGGAGCTACAACCCCCTAGCTCTTGTACTAGCCGATATGTTTACTAGTATGTAGGCACCGACCTACAGAAGGCTACAACATTCACTCGTTTTCTAGCTGCTACTGGAAGAGAGCTCCAACCCCTGATAAAATCACCAGCCACTACTGGCAAGAAGCTTCAACTTCCTCACTGAAGGCTCCAACCCTCAGTATCCTCCAGGGAACACGTTTCATAAATTTTCAGACTGGATACTCCTGGTACATAGCACTACAATATGAAGGCCATGTTTCATTAAATTTTCACACTAGACGCATCAGTAACATTGAAGCTAAAAATCAATCACCACTACAATACATCCATCAAATACATCTGCATCAACCAATCACTGAAACTCAATTATCAATCTCTAACATAAGTGAAACCCAATCATCAATCGCTGAATGAACCATAACTAAATCAATCAATCACTGAATCCTATGATATACTGAATTAAACAATCAGTGAACCTATGACATACTAAAACAAACAATCACTAAACCTTTGGCACAACTGAATCAACCATTCATTCAAACTTAATAAAATTCAACCAATCAATTGGAATAGACAAATCACTGTAACTAGTACACAAATCTGAACCCAAAAAAATGCATCAACAACCAGAACTAATTGTAACCTCAAAGGCATGTGTCAGAATGTATATGCTCCTTCAATGAAGCCAACCTGCATGTATACGCTACTTCCTTTAGCTCAACCTGCATATACCTCTAAGTATACTGAACTATAAAACCTATGAATGACAAACTGTACCAATCAGTGACATTCTGAAGATCTATTGTCATATCACAGACTTCTAAATAGATAGCAACAAGGATCACCCTTCTTTCTCAATCAATCAATCAACCAGAATCAATCTCCTTATACACTCAATTTTATTTTTAGTTCTATTGAAGACATCATTGACAAACAACAATAAAACAACAACACTGATCTGATAGATCAGTCATCCCTGAAAATCAAGCTTTTCTTTTGCATACACTACTTGGAAGAGCCGAACTAGTGTGTATACGCACCTTCACCAAGGCGAACCAACGTACAGACCTAAAAATAAAAACTTATAACTTTGCAACTATTCTAGTCTTCAGATATACCCATATCATAGCATTTAAAGCACAAAACAATTGTTAGCACTCAGATCTAGCCTATCCATTATTAGATCTCATAATGATAAGTCATTATGATCCTGATCCATTATTAGATATCATCCATCATCAAATACTCAGGTGCATACTTAGTCTAGATCTAGCAAAGCATCAAAAACCCATAACATGCATATTTGCTTTTTGATCTAACACTTCATAAGATATTCATTCCTTACGCGCTATCCCTTTGATCTTCTCCTCCTTATATAGTTTTTGGCCTTTCTCAATACCTCAGACCAAAACCACACTTAGAACCTGTGGTATTCTTAGACAGGATCAAATAACTATTCCTCTACTCAATATTGTGAGCTAATACCATGGTATTGACCTCTGGTATTGTTTACTCTTGAATTTCATTGATTTCCAACATATACGTGCTTTTCTTCTTGTGAAAGTGCGTGTATACATATATGGTCTTTTTGTTCTATGAACCAGTGTGTATATGCTGTTTTGACTAAGTGGACCTGCGTATACTTCTTAAAATACTTTACACCATCCTTTTCCTTCAACTTCTTTATTTTGATCAGTAGATCTTAGTTCCATATTCCTGTTCTTCTGTGCCAATGCCATTTTACCTCTGAATAGACTTGTTACACTGAGATTTGCCATATAACTTCTGAAATGATTCCTTTGAATTGCCCAAAATTTTGTCACTTCTATAAACACAACTGCCATGCATTCACTCTCCTGTAGATTCATCTAGTTACGTAGATTAATCTAGTTACCATAATCAAGTGAGTTGTTCTACTACAAGTGGGTTGCCATCAAGTACAACACATGCATCATGTTATCACTCAGGTTGTCCCTAGGCTCCTAATAGGGATACTGTTGAGGTAACCAGAAACCAATCTTCTGATCGCAGGTTCTAGCCCACCTGCAATCAGAGAGGGCTCTCTCCTTTTGATTCAACCTTAGTTGATGATTTTAGGCTAGCTTTCTGACTTCAAGGGAATGTTGACTGTGATTGGAAAGAAGGTAGGATTCTCGAACAAAGAGGCACAGTAAGGTGTTATAAGTTTCGAACCATTGGGCATGGAGTTACAGATTGAGGCATGCGAGCATTTTCTTAGTCACAAGGGGATACCGAGCGGGATAGCCACACAGGATACAATATTCGGTCTGCTGAAAGTACGGAATGAACATCAGGGATGAAAGGAAAAAGAGAATCATTCCATCATGCTGACAAAGAGGAGAAATGGATGAGTGGGATCCCGGAGTAGTTAAGAATTCCTAAGACATGCACTCATATGTGAAAGAAACAGGGTAAACCAAATCATTTAAGAATACAAGATCATAACTGTTTCTGAAGAAAACATTGAAAAACGCAGAAATTGAACTTAAGGTGTAATGAAACAAATCTTAAGCTATTCTTTTTTCCTGCAATTTAGAAAGGTGGCAAGGTGATAAAAAAACCTAAAATAAACAGAGGAGAAGAACACTTATTGGATCATGTAGAGACACAGGAATTCTGTGATCATTCCTTGGCCAAGAGAAAACATCAAGTTGTTTCGCAATCCATGCTTTCAGTAGTCTTTGATTATGGAAATTATGACAGTTACAGTGCGAGTCTCTGCTCAGAGAAAATGCTGGAAAGAAGATTGACCAACAACTACTACCAACCAACCAACCCCTCACAACATTGCTTAGGGTGGAATTTATAAACAAAATATCAGAAAGACATCATTACAAGTGACCTTGACAGGTCTGCTTAGAACTCTTCAAAAATCTAAATGCTGCTGGAAATAAATGCAAGTAAATCTTTTCCGTTGCGCTGGGGGAAACTGGATCGGAAGAGGTAACGAGGTGGCCCTTGGGGACCAAATGCGGTGCTGCTGGAGTGAATGTGCTTCGGGGCTACAGTTCGGCTTTGGTGCGAATTGAATGC
Source organism: Pinus taeda (assembly GCA_000404065.3). Lineage (NCBI taxonomy): Eukaryota > Viridiplantae > Streptophyta > Pinopsida > Pinales > Pinaceae > Pinus > Pinus taeda. Next base: position 71,899 of record APFE031372703.1, read on the forward strand.
GCAATAATTATGATTTGAGAGCTTCAAGTAGTTTCGCTCTCCTTCTATGAATCTGCTGGAAGATATTCAATTTTCTCTTGCTTTGGGCCGCTGCTCAAGATATTCTCTGATGCACTTTGCCGCTTCATTGATGGTTTCCACCGTCGACTGATACTATTTGACACGCTTGATGCCTGCTGATTTTATCTGATACACTTTAAACTCTGTGATTGATATGCTGATGTCTTTAAACCAGATCCTTTGGCACGATTCGGTGATTTTCGGGCTCTTTCGGCGTGCAATGGGCTCAGCAATCAGAAGATTCCCTGAAGATTCCTTGAAATGGCCTATTTCCCGTAGCTATTCGCGCATCGGAAACTGCCTCCATTTCTTGATCTGGAGCTCCGAAGTGCGATTTTTCTCCCTGCGCAAAGCCTTTTCGGCTTTTCTGGCTGCTGACGTAAGCATGGCATCGGCTGTACGGCGTATGACATCAGCGGTGGGTCCCTGGTACAGAGTGACGTGGTGAGATACTGGGTGTACTGTGGTGAAGAGACTCCGATGCGATATCGCGATATCGCGTCGGCGGGGAACGAGGGGGGAATTAGTTTGGAGACTTTGGCGCTTGCGACTGCCGATCGGCGATATCGCAATATCGCATCGGCGGAGACAAAAAGGTAAATGAAATGGACACTCGGCGTTTGTGATCGCCGATCGCCGATATCGCAATATCGCATCGGCGGGGGACGGATGGGCGATGTTTTGCATGAATATGAGAGTGCGAGGTTGCGATGCGAAAACGGATTTAAGGAGGAAAAGGTAAGTAAATGGGTGTGAAGGGCATTTGAGGTTTCGGAAGGGGTCCGATTACCTCGGGGGGAATTTATACTTTGGAAGAAAATATGGAACAACTTTGAGTAAAGCAGATCTCTACTCAAGCCAGAGCTATGAAGGTGATGGAACTAAAGAGGTGTCAAGCAGATCTTGACCTCTTTAGGGGATGTTAGTTAATGATTGGGGAAAACAGAGAAGGGGAGTTAGTTATACCTCTTTTGAGCGTTTATGCTTACAAATCCTTGTTGATTATGTCCTGCATGATATGATACCTGAAAACCTGGAATTGGTCAGCAATTTCAGTAGCCTCAAAACTACCTACCCAGCCTACTTGCCTAGCATTTTTTCTTCTTTTGTTTGGGGGTGCACTTAGACTTGCAAACCCGTCATTCATTTTTCTTTTGATGCTTTTCCTATCTACATACTACCCTTATTTCTTCCGGAGCCCAGATTAAGCTGTTGGGCTCTTTTGCTTCTCTACCTATCTAAGAATCTGCCAAGATTAAACTGTTTGGATAGATTTACAATCTCTATATTCTAAAACAAGAAATTTAAACCTAGGGCGAACAAGATTAAACTGTTTGGACCTCCCTTTAACTAAAAGTAGTGATACCGGGATAACTTTACAAAATTTGAAGGCAATTGAATGAACTTGAAGTAGCCTTCTTCATTTGGAGACTGTTTGAGCAAATATGGAGCATTGCAGCAAGCAAAGTACGACATATTTGGCCTGTGAAATGCCAATAATGAAAAATGAATACCCGCTGCAGCAGGAGCTAACAGTGGCTCCACTCGGGGATGGCTTCTCCTTGCGAGAAGTCAAGAACAACAGGCCAAAACGCCTTGGTTTTTAGTTTCTTGCTGTCTTCTGCAAAACTTATTGTCTCCGGCCGCTTTATTCCTTCTACCTACCTACCCTAACCAGCAGCTAGTTTGCCGTTAGGTAAAATCAAACAACCAATGCAGCCATTTAAGCAATTGTGAAATGAGATAACCTGCTGAATGATTGTTTCTGAACACAAAAGCATCATCCGGGCATATGCTTTTATAGCCAAAATTGTGCCCTCCATCACTTGCTGCTGAAGCATATGGTCTTCACTGAGGAAACATGTTAACAAAATTTTGTTAAGCCAAAGTTCCATGTAATCTGCGATTGGATCGATGAACTTACCCTGTGAGAGAACTTCTTCTGCTTTTTCTAAATGTTCAATAGAATCATGCAGAGTTTGTGAATCAGCAGGTAGCGGCATCTTCTCCTGAGTTGAGGACGGGAGACTTCGGCATGACTTAGGATCCTTTGGGTCGGAAGGAGCAGCTGCATCTTCGGTAATGAGCCTAGCATATGATCCTTCTGTCTTTCCCTTGGAACCCAGATCATACAGAATCTGCAGGTCCTCAGGCAACAATGTTCCCTCCTGAATAGGGGCATGGAGACTTTGGCATGATTCCAGGTTCTTTAGGTCGGAAGGATCAGCTACATCTTTGGTAATGACCCTAGCCGATGATCCTTCTATCTTTTCCTTGGAACCCAGATCATACTCAAACTGTAATTCAGGAGAAAACACTATTTCCTTGTGAACTGGTGGAGGAAGATTTTGGTAAAAATCTTGAGGATTGCGGAAATCATAAGACTGAATTTGAGCTCCCAAGAGTTCAATTTCATTCTTATATTTTTCCACAACAAACTCAAGGAACAGTTTATTCCGTCCGCCTGGTATTTTTGACAATACCGCTCTGAAAAATTCGTCATTAAGCTCAAACTCTGATAAACTTTCTCTGCATTTCTCTAAAGCTTCCTCTATCGGAAGTTCCTCCCAGGATTCGGTCATTCTCTCTTGTTGTTAATACATGGGGCACTTGGCTGTAACATTTGGTTCGTTCCTCAGTGGAGCCTTTGATTGAAATTGAAGTGGAGTCACCAGGTGGATGTCTAGATTTTGAAGTGCCTGATCTCTGTCCACCATCAAATATTAGAACTAAGCGTGACAAGCTTTGAAAAATAGGAGCACTTCCTCCAGTGGGGTTTAAAGATGAACAGAGCGCTTGAATCCCCAATGGAGCGTGCAGATACAGGTCGACCGAGGCTTTTACAAGTCGGTTTCTTCCACTGTAGAGCTGTAGAGCGGTTGCATTGATTTATCTGAGGAGGTCCCCAGTGGAGTCGCCATTATGTTATCACTCAGGTTGTCCCTAGGCTCCTAATAGGGATACGGCCGAGGTAACCACAAACCAATCTTCTGATTGCAGGTTCTAGCCCACCTGCAATTAGAGAGGGCTCTCTCCTTTTGATTCAACCTTAGTTGATGATTTTAGGCTAGCTTTCTGACTTCAAGGGAATGTTGACTATGATTGGAAAGAAGGTATGATTCTCGAACAAAGAGGCACAGTAAGGTGTTATAAGTTTTGAACCATTGGGCATGGTGTCACAGATTGAGGCATGCGAGCGTTTTCTTAGTCACAAGGGGATACAGAGCGGGATAGCCACACAGGATACAATACTCGGTCTGCTGAAAGTATGGAATGAACATCGGGGATGAAAGGAAAAACATAATCATTAAATCATGCTGACAAAGAGGAGAAATGGATGAGTGGGATCCCAGAGCAGTTAAGAATTCCTAAGACATGCACTCATATGTGAAAGAAATAGGGTAAACCAGATCATTTAAGAATACAAGCTCATAACTATTTCTGAAGAAAACATTGAAAAACGCAGAAATTGAACTTAAGGTGTAATGAAACAAATCTTAAGCTATTCTTTTTTCCTGCAATTTAGAAAGGTGGCAAGGTGATAAAAAAAACATAAAATAAATAGAGGAGAAGAACACTTATTGGATCATGTAGAGACACAAGAATTTCGTGATCATTCCTTGGCCAAGAGAAAACATCAAGTTGTTTCGCAATCCATGCTTTCAGCAGTCTTTGATTATGGAAATTATGATAGTTACAGTGCGAGTCTCAGCTCAGAGAAAATGCTGGAAAGAAGACTGACCAACAACTACTACCAACCAACCAACCCCTCACAACATTGCTTAGGGTGGTATTTATAAACAAAATATCGGAAATACATCATTACAAGTGACCTTGACAGGTCTGCTTAGAACTCTTCAAAACTCTAAATGCTGCTGGAAATAAATGCAAGTAAATCTTTTTGGCTATGCTGGGGGCAGCTGGATCGGAACAGGTAATGAGGTGGCCCTTGGGGACCAGATGCGGTGCTACTGGAGTGAATGTGCTTCGGGGCTGTAGTTCAGCTTTGGTACGAATTGAATGCGCAATAATTATGATTTGAGAGCTTCAAGTAGTTTCGCTCTCCTTCTATGAATCTGCTGGAAGATATTCAATTTTCTCTTGCTTTGGGCTACTGTTCGAGATATTCTCTGATACACTTTGGCGCTTCATTGATGGTTTCCGCCATCGACTGATACTCTTTGACACGCTTGATGCCTGCTGATTTGATCTGATACACTTTAAACTCTGTGATTGATATGCTGTTGTCTTTAAACCGGATCCTTTGGCACAATTGGGCGATTTTCGGGCTCTTTCGGCGTGCAATGGGCTCAGCAATCAGAAGATTCCCTGAAGATTCCTCGAAATGGCCTATTTCCCGTGGCGATGCACGAATAGTGCTTCACGCTATTCGTGCATCGGAAATTGCCTCCGTTTCTTGATCTGGAGCTCCGAAGTGCGATTTTTCTCCCTACGCGAAGGTTTTTCGGCTTTTCTGGCTGCTAACGTAAGCATGGCGTCGGTTGTACAGTGGATGAAGTCAGCTGTGGGTCCCTGGTACAGAGCGACGTGGTGAGATACTGGGTGTTCAGTGGTGAAGAGACTCTGATGTGATATCGCAATATCGCGTCGGCGGGGAACAAGGGGGGAATTACTTTGGAGACTTTGGCGCTTGCGACTGCCGATCGACGATATCGCAATATCACATCGGCGGAGACGAAAAGGTAAATGAAATGGACATTTGGCATTTGTGATCGCTGATCGCCGATATCGCAATATCGCATTGGCGGGGGATGGATGGGCGATGTTTTGCATGAATATGAGAGTGCGAGGTTGCGATGGGAAAATGGATTTAAGAAGGAAAAAGTAAGTAAATGGGTGTGAAGGGAATTTGAGGTTTCGGAAGGGGTCTGATTACCTCGGGGGGACTTTATACTTTGGAAGAAAATATGGAACAACTTTGAGTAAAGCAGATCTCTACTCAAGCCAGAGTTATGAAGATGATGGAACTTAAGAGGTGTCAAGCAGATCTTGACCTCTTTAGGGGATGTTAGTTAATGATTGGGGAAAACAGAGAAGGGGAGTCAGTTATACCTCTTTTGAGCCTTTATGCTTACAAATCCTTGCTGATTATGTCCTGCATGATATGATTCCTGAAAACCTGGAACTGGTCAGCAATTTCAGCAGCCTCAGAACTACCTACCCAGCCTACTTGCCTAGAATTTTTTCTTCTTTTGTTTGGGGGTGCACTTAGACTTGCAAACCCGTCATTCATTTTTCTTTTGATGCTTTTCCTATCTACATACTACCCTTATTTCTTCCGGAGCCCAGATTAAGCTGTTGGGCTCTTTTGCTTCTCTACCTATCTAAGAATCTGCCAAGATTAAACTGTTTGGATAGACTTACAATCTCTATATTCTAAAACAAGAAATTTAAACCTAGGGAGAACAAGATTAAACTGTTTGGACCTCCCTTTAACTAAAAGTAGCGATACCAGGAAAACTTTACAAAATTTGAAGGCAATTGAATGAACTTGAAGTAGCCTTCTTCATTTGGAGATTGTTTGAGCAAATATGGAGCATTGCAGCAAGAAAAGTACGACATATTTGGCCTGTGAAATGCCAATCATGAAAAATGAATACCTGTTGCAGCAGGAGATAACAGAGTCTACATGTGAGAAGTTAGCTTTGCCATCAAGTCCAACACATGGATCATAATGCCAACATATACATGCCTAATAAACTATTGGCCTGAGAATTAGCATATCAGATAATAGTTGCAGGAATGTCAAAGACCCTTAGGGATTCCAAGGAACAGATGTGGCCTACATTTCCCCTTCGGTGTTGTGCCTTTACTGTGCATGATTATAAACATGCAGAGAAAGAGGTCGAGAAAATCAACAAGCCAGAAGAAAAGATTGATGATCAGCCTCTCAGAATGGAAGAAAATAAGAGGATCGCAGGTACATAGTTCAAAAGGTGCGGACCCGCAGGTACGCCGTTCAGAAAGTTGTGGTCATGTACGTAGGTTGTCTGAACAGAAGGTGCGGACCCCAGTGCATGCACTTTTATGTAGAGAAAAGCACTCGCATGTGGGAATCCTATGGTGATCCATGGTATCTAGTCTGTCATATTTGATCCTATGCTTTTGGTCTGTGGTATTGTATCTAAAAGTAATGATCCCAAGTATTGGGTTCATGGTATTGTTTTATTATGGTTTTGGACCATGGTATTGTGAAAGGCTTAACTATAAAAAGGGGAAGGAGATCATTTGGAAGATGGAATTTTTGTTGAATATCTTAAGATGATCTAGATCTAAAATTCTTGTGATCGGTTGGTGAGTGATAGCTAGATCTAAATCAAGGAGATTTCTGTAAACTATTGATAATTCGCATTCTCATTGGCACATGATCAAATCTATTGATTGGACTGACTGTGGCACATTGGAGGACTGTTAATTTGGCCCTAATCAGAGGTCTGCAAGAGATCCACAGCTCGGGTGCGGAGGTACGCAGTTCAGTAGAAGAAGCAGGTGCGGAGGTACGCAGGCGAGAAGAAGGCACAGTGTGGGTCTACGCAGAAAGTCAGAAGTGAAGGTGCGGATTTGAAGAAAAGTTCGCAGAGCAGAAGAACAACCAGTGCGGATCTGTTCAGTTCTGTCTCAGATGAGCTGTAGATATACGCAGGACCCTATTGTTGAAGTTGTGGTCTTATCTTGAAACTATTGGTGATTGTCCTCTATCTATTGCAGCAGAGTTCTGGGTTTATATTTCTGGTACTTCTTTTCTGATTACAGCATTCTGAAGAGTTGGGTGATTCATTGGTTCATTGTATAAAGAGATTGGGTGATTTTTCATGTACTTGATGATTATTTGATGTTCATGGATCGAGTTTGAAAATTTATGAAACGTGGTCCTTAGAGAAGTAAAAGAGAAAAAGGGGGTTGTAGCTCCCTTCCAGGAGAGACTGGGAAACGAGAGAGAGTTGTAGCTCTCTGCAGGTTGCAGCCTGCGTACTAGTAAAGGACTACACCAGTACAAAATCATTGTAAAAGAAGTTTCTAATTGAAAGAAGATAGAGACAGATTGCAGTAGGTGGTTTTCACCCACATTGGGTTTCCACCTTATATCTGGTGTTTTTTGGTGTGACTATCTGTTTTTCTTGTTTCATGCTCATTATTATACACAAGTTAATGATCAATAAATTAATGAAGGCATATTGAAAAGAATTTGATAATACTAATTCACCCCCCCTCTCAGTATTATTTCCAACAGTATAGAGGAAGAACATGAGGATCAGTGAGACTGTCGAAAAGCCTTATATAAGTGAATTTCTCTTCTCCAAACAAACTACCCACTACTGTTAGGTCAATTGTTGCTTCCTCAAATATCCTAGGGGTAGGCTTATTGAATAAGGAGTAATTATAGAAAGAATAGAACAATTACAAATTTTTTACAAATGGTTCTTATAATGGGCCTTCCATAGCTCTTTGTGATAGATGTGAATGGGATTGGGATCCTGGGCAGTCCATTTTCATCCGATAATGGGGTATTCAGAATTAAAATAGATGGTGTCCATAATATAGGCACTGAAGTAAAAAGGAGGTATCACCGGGGAAACCACAAACCTCTTTATTCTATATTCAACTATTTCAGTAGCCATTTTGTCAGATAGCATGTTTGCCCAGTCCATAGTATAGCGATGAAATGTAGCTTCCATTAAAGGAACCATATCTATAGAGAACTTAGTAGAATTATGGACTCCGAAGAGTCTACACATCAATGCGCCAACATAATAATAAGGAGAGGCTAATGAATCTACAAAGTACATACCCAATGTCTCGTACTGGTGTTTGGTTCGGAAGTGTTCCCATTGCCTGATAGGATCTGATTCAATGTCATTTTCTTTTGCAAGATCCTCTAAGAATGCTTTATTATAATACTTCTATGGCTTGGGTAAATGATACATTTGTCTAAGATCCTCTGCTCTAAATGACCTGAACAATTTTACTTCTATTGTACTAAACGTCCTGTCTGTAGTTACTATGCTTTCAACAATCCATCTGACCATGTCATTATATGGAAAAACCTTGGCACGCACTGCTATCCTATCTAAGAATGAGTAGGCCAATTATTTCAATGGATTTTCTGATTTTCTTATAGAATATCCAGTAGCTTCTTCTTCGAGTTCTTTAGGCTCTTCCGCTTCTAGTAACTTATAGAAACTCTCCCAGATTTCTTCTCCTAAACTAAGGAAAGTCATATATGTTATAGACATATTTAGGAGCTGCAACTCCAATCACATATGTCCGTAAACCAAGGGTTTCTAAGTCCCTCAAAGTGTTGTTTCATACCATAAAGGAGCAAGGTCAGCTGATGACATCATCTCCCAGAAGTTCTCCATGAAAACCTGCTCAGAACTGGTCAAAACCTGACCATACAGACTTCTCAGTGCTAAGGGTGTGATGCATCTCACCTGCCACATGCAGAAAGTGCGATGCATACTGAAAAGCCATTCTGTGGGGTGCGATGAGTGAGAGCAGACAAATGGACAAAGCAGTTGGCTAGGTGGAAACCCATAGAATCTTCTAGAAACTACCCATTTGACACTTGCCTCTCTGAATTCACCCAGGGATGAGTAAGAGATCATGAATCTCCAAGTGGAACCAACAACTACCAGAGAAAGGACACTAACCAAAATCCCAGAAGCTGACTCACCCACCTGCAAACATCTATATATGGATCCTGCATCCCAGAGATCCAAAGGCTCGAATGTTGTATTTTGTAAGGAAGTGTTGTTGGTTTCTTTGTGGAACATCATAGTGTTGGGTGATCTAAGCTTTTCATGAGGTGAAGAAGGGCTTTCATGCTAGGAGGATGACACTGGTTGATATCAATGGCTTGTAATCCTCTCTTCTACTCTTTCTATCATTAAAGCTATTTGAGTTTTGCTCCATATTCTTGTATGTCTGAGTCAATATATGCATTTGTGTGGTCAATATATATCTGATCCTATATTGCTTATGATTGTAGATCTCTATGCTTTGATGGTACTATGATGCTTTGACTCTACAGGTGTTCTTTGAAATGAGACAAGCGAGGAAGGGGTGACAAAGATATGTCAAAGGGGAGAGGAAACAAGCAAGGAGCCAAGTGAAAGAGTGAAGTTGGTACTCTCTACTTTTCTCTCATCTACTTCTCATAAAGGAAAACACAAGTAACTTTATTTTGTTTGTTTCTAAGATAGCTACCCATCTTAGTGGGACTAGCAGCTCTTAATGGACACTAGATTTCTCGATAACAAAATGGCGACTTCGCTGGGGAACGAATAGCTTGTTTGCCTATTTATAGTTTTTTGCTTTATAAACTACAGACGGAGCCTGAAGTTAGGCCAGCTAGCCTTAGAATTACATTTGCTATGCAAGTGAAAAGGAGATCAATGTTGCTTCAGTCCATCTCCAGGTTTTGTTTATAAACGGAACAATTGATTTGCAAACATCCTAATTGCCCTAGTAGTGGCTCAAGTAAGCTCATTAGATTAGCCCCTATGATTTTTATTTACTGACTATCATTAGCTCAGCCTAAATCCCTGAACTAAGCTACAAACTGTGACCAAAAACCAAGTTAAAATCTCGTCCCTAGACCATCGCACTGTCTCCTTTTGACAATTTGGATGCATCGCACCTCCCATGTGTTGTAGGTGAGATGCATCCCTGTTTCCCTCTGATACAGGTCTGATGATCAGATAAGACTATTTCTGCCTCCATATTTTGGTTTTTTCTTCACTCTCTTCAGCTTTATTCATGAGTTTTGTTGTCTGTGATCAGTATACCACTGTTGAAACTCCCTTCCTTTACATTATTCAGCCTCCATTGTACAAATATTGTGAATGTTTTTATGTATTTTTCGCCATTTACAGTTCTCCTTTACAAAAAGTTAGCTTAATCGAACTGTCGTCTTTTGATTTGGAAGTGTCGCAAGTGTCATTTTCAGTCATAGAAAAGAATCCTATTCTTCTTGGTGGTCGATTACACTATTACTCTTGTATTTGTTTTGAATTAATAGTACTTCAAGTGTCGGAAGCAGTTTTCAATTCAAAATCGCAAAGTGTCGTCCTTGTCTTCCTTTCATATTTGAAGAGAAAATTGTTAGTATTGTCACTTTGAAAGAAAACATAATTCAGATTTGTACTTAGCATTATTTTTGTCATTCACACATTAAGAAAGTAGAAAAAAAATACATCCATGTGCATTTGCATTTAGACTGCTTGTTGATTTTGATTTAGGACAGTGCATCTAGTGTGTGCTCTCTGCTCTATGTTAAAAGAATTTCGCTTCTCTTTCCTTAATAGCTAGGATTTTCATTGCAAAAAGAAGAGTAAACGACTGTTTATCATCTCAGATTGCATATTTAGGAATTGTATATCTACATCACGCAATGAACCTTAAAGGCAAACTTCTTAAAAAAGATCAACTGTAAAATAAATTCAATGAATATAAAAATGCTTTGAAACCTAACGCACAACATTTTGAAGTCTAGGCTACAGACGTATTCTGGTGTCGTAAAGCCTGGTAACTATCGCTTTCATCGTAGGTTGGGTGATTCCTCCTCTTTGAGACAAAAAGTGCCAGTACAGACTTGTGCTCCCACGTACTGTCGAGTATATATTGGGAGACCACAATAGGCTATATCCTTTATCCTTAAGAAGCCGTGTCTGCCTCCCTACCGATCGCAATGCACTAAACACAGCATTCGGGAAGATTGACTACCGTACCATAAAAAATATTCTGCAGTTTTGTGATTGGTTTGGTAATCCCTCTGTCTAGACTTCCAGAGCAGTCACTTTCGTTCCTTTTTAGACTCCTTAAAAGAAAAGGTCCATCTGAGCACTTGTCACTTCACGCTCATTAAAAATCGAAGGCGACTAGAGTCATCTTTAGCTTTTTCTCGACTCTTAAAAATTGAAAAATCAAGTTGTGTCAAAGCATCATAAATTCTATTTTAATTGGAATAATGCTAGTGTTCCCTCATTGATATTAGGTTGATAAAATTTAGTCCACTTACTAAGGATTTAATCTTGGGGGAAATCCTAGTCCTTTCTCTGCTTGGGGGGATGTTGGTGCACCTCATATGGCCACATTGTCCCTTCCAGGACTGACGATTGGCCTACCAGTATGGCTCTTCTTGACCTTTGTCGTTCAAAGCACCATGATTCCTGAGCAATCAAATCAGCAAACAGATGATACTAGAGTTAGCCCCCAACCTTCTACTTCGTTTGTTTCTCCCTCTCCTTCTTCCTCTTCACTTGGTGAAGCTAGTAAAACTAAAAACCAAGTAACTGAGAAGAAGAAGAAAGAGAAGGAGAAGAAGAATAAGAATCCAACGACGAAAGGGGGCAACCAAGCATCGTCGAGCGAAAATCCATACTCCACCATCCAAACCTAAACCTCCATGTGTCATTTGAAAGGGGAACCACTATCATCGAGATTGTCCTTTCATCCCACAGATCTTAAGGGACTGGTCTCCTCATTTGCTCAATCCGGCGTCGTCAACCTCTGATGATCATGTTGAGAGTACACCATCAACTAGTGAAAATGAAGTCAAGGGATAGAAAGGAAGATATAAATTTCCTTGTAGACTGTGTGAAGGCGATCATGCCATCCACCATTGTCCCCTCCTAGATGAAGCTAAATGACTCTTGGATAACCATCCTGCTTCACTGCTACAGCTTCCTCTTGGATACAAGAAATTCTTGACGAGTCCATTGCTAGTTGAAAATCCAACTGACACACCTTTGTGGTTCATCGAAGCATCTACCATTGAAGATAAACCCTCTGAGTCCACACCAGACCAAAGTCAATAGGTCAGGATGGCAGTCGACCCAGTCTTGTGTTCAGAAGGTCCACCTTCAAATGATACAGTCAGCAAGGAGAATGAGAACGACACTGTTCAAATTCTCTTCATAAACATAGACTTCAATGAACATGGGGGCAATCTACTCATTCCTTTACAGCAGGAAGGAAGTTTGTTGGACTCGTATCCGGCCATTTATTCGGTCCCACCTCCAAGCAAGCTAGTCATTTCCTTCGATTGGAATCTACTAGGTAGACCCCGTCTACCATCTAATGTACCATTATGAATCATAGTGCAAGCTTACAGAATGGTCATGGTTGGTACCATCGTAGATGAAGGGGCTTCTATGAGGATCCTCTCCTCAACTGATTGGAAGGTGCATGGTTCACCATCGCTTTTGCCTGAGATATGAAATTTGATAGGATTCGACAAAGGAACTAGTCAACCATTAGGGATCCTTCAAAATTTTCCTATAACTTTTACAAGGAAAACCATTTATCTGAACATAATGGTAGTCCAAGCACCTTTAGATTACAATCTACTCCTTAGGCATGACTACATTTATAGCATGGGAGCTATTTTTTCCTCACTCTTTCGAGTAATGTGTTTTCTGCATGAAGGCAGAGTGGTCCAACTTGTAGACCAGCTTTCATTCCCTGGCTCACACATAGCTAATAGTCAAATTGCATCCCTAACTGGTCTTTTTGTGCAAGGAATGTCTCATCAATCTCCAGTCAATCAACCTGATGAATGTGAGTGATTCGGTGAATGTGACTAAACCTAGGGGGCATGTACCCTGGTCTACTTCGGCAGAATAACTTTGGGTATAGGGTAGGTTTCTGCGAAGGATATATGACTAGTCTAATACACCCATCCTTTTAGGAAGATGGGATTATACCAGAATAAGATTCCCTCGTCAGGGTTAGGTGATTGGAGCTAGAATCACCTTTGTCTGATGGACTAAGCCGAGGAAGTGTTTTTGTCTATTGTGTGGATGGAGAAATCTGGCAAATGCAAGAACTTTCATATGGTAACTTGGAAACTCTACTTTTCTTTATACCTGGGGGCATGCAAGCCTTTTCCTTACAAGTGAAAAGAAACCAACGTAACTCTAACACCGTAGTTTTTACTAACTTCAACTACTTAAGTTAGGTGATTGGTTTGATCAACCATTCATCTTTGCAAGGGCCAAATGGCACCGACAAAGTAAAGGAAGAATTTTCCTACCTAAGCCCAGTAGTTCATTAACCCTTAGGACAGTATTTGGTCATTCCTAGCTTGTATACAAAAGGCTTCGAAGCAAAGTTTCGAATGGGGCAAGCTCCCTAAAAAATGAACCTATCAATGACACATCCTTATTATATGACTGGCACGAGCAGTTTTACGTGAAGTTCAAGCTCATTAAAAAATAAACCTAGCGATGAGCATATGTTCCACCAGAGTTTAAGCTCATTAGAGAATGAACCCACCTTTGGTAAATAACCATTGCAATTGCATCATCATCAACTTTTGAGCATTGTTCATGTTCTTACCATCACCTCCACTTTGCTTTTAGCTGATCATACGCCTCCATTTGATTGTTTACCCCTTTTGAGGAACAGCTGCAACGAGTGATTCTGTTAGCCATCTGCTTTACACTATCATGATTGGAAAGTTTTAAACCTTACCTGGAACCAGCTGCTACCCGAAAATATCACTCGTTCCTCAAAAACGAGTCTCCTCTAAGCTCTTTTCATCTCACTCATAAAATATGAAAAGCTTTCCGAGCAATTGGCCTCTCCAGCTCATTAAGGTAATCGGAAGTGCTATCCCTCCTCTATATTTTGATCTTTTTGGACCTGAGGGATCATTATACAAAAAGATCAAGAACTTTTCTTGTTCGGCTCATTAAAACTATTGAAAATTCATCCCTTTCGTATTATTTTATACTTTTTCGGACTTAAGGGATTATATGACAAAAAAGGATTACTGGAGTTTCCTTTCCATCTCTTTTTAGACTCTCTAAGATTGAAAAGGACTGAGTTATCTTTGTCGTTAAACTCGTTAAAACAATAGCGACAAACTTGTCCATGCAGACAAGAGCGAGTTTCACTGTCGCTAGGCTTGTTAAAACATAGCGACGGGTTTGCCCAAAGGGAAAATTATAGAACAAGAATATGTTATCCTCCTCAAGCTTGACAAAAATAAAGAGGTACTAGTCAGCAATGACTAGGGAAAAATTGAGAAGAAAACTTGAAGAAACTTTATTGGTAGCAAGTCGCTCTTGAACATGACACTTTCACTCCATCACCATGATTGAGTCAGGTTGGGTTATTTCGTTCACTGGTCATATTACCATTAGTACACCGTACCATCCATTTTTTGGGTTAACGCTATCAACCCATTTCAGTGTTGCTGATATGTTGAAGAGAAGTCGTTCAGAGAACTCACCAACCCAGCTTGTGTCTCATCCGCTGCAATACCTTCACGCTTCATTCTTTCATGATCACCACTCTAAACCTTGTATGATTAGATCATTTTCACCTCCACAAAATCATTTGCTTTGTTCCATGTCATAGATGTGGGATTCATTAATGCCCTCCTACAACGGGTCACTTCTTGCCGACGTCAGCTCATTATCCAAGAATTCGACCTTAGAACAATCCTTTTAGTACTTTGAAGCTTGCATGCCTCAATGGAAAGTTTCTCTCTTTTGGCAACAGGTTTACATTAATGGCCTTTGACCAAAATATTTTGTGTGGTGTTCGACGCCAAGTCCCATTTTCACACCACATGAATTGTACTATCGTTCCTTGAGGGTCATTGGCATTATTAGTGATTCCTCTTGCGCCTATTAACAACTTACATCATTGGTTAGTAATCAGGCAATGTCTTTCCATGTTTGACTCCAAAACATCTTTTAACATGGATTGACTTGTACTTCGGGCGAAGATTGAATGCGATTTGAAGACCCTGGATCTAGTTTCATCCATCCGAGCTACGATATATTCAAGAAAATAAAGACATCAAATGTACATCATTGCTGCATAGATAATCATCCAAGCCAAAGGATGATGGCTCTACCAGAATCATCAATCTACCACAAAAACGGTTGTTTGTCGTATGTACATGAGAATGAATTTATAAAGTTGAGCATGGGAATGACTGCCTTAGCTAGATCATGAAAATATTATGAAGATAATGTATTGTATTGTATCTTATTAGAGGTCACCTTCCATTTCGAAAAACCTCAGATCCTCATGATAAATCATTTCACACGACATCAAAAAGATTTACAACCTCATGCTTTAGCGGGCAACTATTATAGACATATTTGGGCACTGCAACTCCAATCACATATGTCCATAAACCAAGGGCTTCTAAGTCCCTAAAAGTGTTGTTTCATACCCTAAAGGAGCAAGGTCAGCTGATTACATCATCTCCTAGAAGTTCTCCATTAAAAACTGCACAAAACTGGTCAAAACTAGACCATACAATCTGCTCAGTGCTAAGGGTGCGATGCATCTCACTTGTCACATGCAAAACGTGTGATGCATACTAAAAATCCCTTCTGTGGGGTGTGATGAGTGGGATCAGACAAATTGTAGAAGAAGTTGGCTAGGTGGAAACCCAGAGAATCTTCTAGAAACTGCCCATTTGACACTTGCCTCTCTGAATTAACCCTGGGATGAGTAAGAGATCATGAATCTCCAAGTGGAACCAAGAACTATCAGAGAGAGGACACTAGTCAAAATTGCAGAAGCTGACTCACCCGCCTGCAAATATATGGATCCCTCATCCCAGAGATCCAAAGGCCGAATCTTGTATTTTGTAAGGAAGAGTTGTTGGTTTCTTTTTGGAACATCATAGTGTTGGGTGATCTAAGCTTTTCATGAGGTGAAGAAGGGATTTCATGTTGGGAGGATGACACTGGGTTAGATCAAGGGGTTGTAATCCTCTCTTCTACTCTTTCTATCAATAAAGCTATTTGAGTTTTCCTCCACATTCTTGTATGTCTGAGTCGATATATGCATTTTTGTGGTCAACATATATCTGATCCTATATTGCTTATGATTGTAGATCTCTATGCTTTAATGGTGTTATGTTGCTTTGACTCTACAGGTGTTCCTTGAAGCGGGACAAGTGAGGAAGGAGTGGCAAAGATATGTCAAAGGGGAGAGGAAACAAGCAAGGAGCCAAGCGAAAGACCGAGTTTGGTACTCTATGCTTCTCTCTCATCTACGTCTCATAAAAGAAAACAAAAGTAACTTTAGTTAGTTTGTTTCTAAGATAGCTACCCATCTTAATGGGACTAGCAGCTCTAAATGGACACTAGATTTCCCGATAACAGTATTTGATATCAATCCTTTCTTTTTCGGCTCTGGTTGGCTTGGTTCTTTAACTATGACAAGGGCCTTGGCTTTATTCACTTTCTTTCCCATCTTTTCCGGATTCATAAGCTTAGAGTAGCTCTGCACAGACAATTGAAAACGTAACAGAGAAATATGTGTGCTTGAAAGCTAAAATGGAATGAAAAAAGTTAAGGCAATTTGCATATGATAAACCAAATGTAATTAAGAATCACCATGGGTGAAATCCTCAAAGAATTCACCCTTAACTACAAAATTAATAACCATCATATCCGTAAATTGTAGTAAATAAATGTTATAATTACCTATTGCATCGGCCATATGCTTAATGATCCTTTCAAGTGTGTCTTTATATTTCCCCGATCAACGATTAGCAATAAATCATGAATCGAAATCGAGATTCAACGAATAGTTTGGTTTATTGCTTTTAAAATTTATATTCGCAAATAATACCTTTTAACGAGGTTTCCTTGAAATGAGTGCCTTTATTTTATAATATTGCAATCGGGGGATTTTAAGTCCTTCTTACTATGTATTGTGTGATACCTCCAACTACTGATTGCAATTACATTATCCGATTAGAGGTTTTAATGAGGACCTTTTTTGAGTGCATCCTTTTATCATTGCGAAATGCGATCTTCGATCACTTTATCGCATCAGATATTTACTTATGATGACTTTCAAAACGATATTTCTCATTTTATCGAAAGGTTTTGGGTAATAACTCTATTGCGTCAAACCTTTTGTATGATATGATTAATGCCAGGCAAGCGGTTTTATTCAATCACTAATTTTCTAAGTTTATTAAAAAAAGGGACCCATTTCTAGTTAAAGTTTTTGTAAATTTTTTTTAAAGAAATGGGGGGTTGTTGTACAGCACGACAAATTCTTGGGTATGTTCATGAGATATTTTAATGGCTACAACCTTTCCATCAAAATTAGTCGATGGATATCAAAACTGAGTCAATTATCATTACTAGTGTTTATCTTGTATGTGCTCACTTCATAGATATGTAGCAGGGAAAGGAAGTTTATATATATATATATATATAATATATATATATATACATGAGAAGATGTAATTATCAACCTCATATATGTGTGCTTTCAGCTAATCTATAGCTTATTTTTTTAGTTTTCTTCTATGTTTTATAGCATGGAACTAGTATTTCATTGCAATATCAAATTTAGAGATATTTTTACGTTTATATGTTCTTCACTACCTCCATTATTTCTATCCTTGCTATTAATATTGATAAATAAAGGAGAATTTCATTTCATACTAATGCATATGCTTTTGTTTTGTAGGCATGTATGCCAAGTGAAAAAACATGGTTGATACCTGAAGCCTATTTGACAAAATGTGTGAATAGTAGTGTGCTTTGAATATGATCAAAAGGGAGCAGAGTACATGTGAATGTTATTATTGTGTTTTTGCATATGTTGAGATCTAATAATTAGTGAAAAGGTTATTATACCACGTATATACATGCCCAAGATTCTCTCACTAGCTCCATATCTAGAAAAACCATCAAATTATGTGATCGTGAAATTTTTTTTGTTATGGGTGAAAGCATGAATATGGGTTACAATTTTGGGCCAAATGTGGCAAATAAATTTCATGTTTTTCCACTTTTATCAAATTTCAGCCCTCACAATTCATATAAGCAATGTGAAATTTGATTTGGAGGAAAAATTCAATATGTGGATAACTATATTGTTGTCCTAATGATATTTTTTTGAAAAAAATTGGTGTCGTATAATCTCTCAATTTTCCATTAAATGAAATATATGTCCTTGCAAATTTTCACAAAATTTAAGAGGTATGAGTGTATTTTTGAAGAGGACTCATAAATGAAGATAATGGTATTTTTTTGACTTTTTTTTGTTGTGTGTATTTTATGTTATGGAATTTTTATTCAGCAACTTCAAAATTGTCCAAAAACAATTCAAGAATTATGTGTAAAATAAATTAGACAAAAAATATCATATGAATTTGAAAGTGTCAAATTAATATGCCATTTGATAGAATATTATATCATGAATCCAACATGATCAAATCTACAACCTAAGGACAAATTATGCCATAAATCTGTTAGTGTAGAAAATGGGGTTGTAGAGAAATTTGCAGAAGGGGAGTGGAAACTGCAATTTTTTAGGACTTCAATAGCTCGTTCGATTGCTTAAATTTCTTGATCAAGCACTTAAATTCAAAATTCAGATTTCTTGATCGAGCGTTAAAGTAATCCTCGATCAAGTTGCATATGTGCTTGACTAGTGGCTTTATCGAGACATTAAAAGGGTTAATGCACCAACTTGCCCACCAACTTTTATTAATGGTAAACAATAAGGCTAAAGGGCTCAATCAAGACTGTAGTTCAATCGATCCTATGCTATCAACAAATAAATTAGCATCTACATTCAATTGTAGAGAAAAAACAACAAACATTCATTCATAAAGAAATATCAAAGCATGAAAATTACACAAGGATTCACAGTTCAAACATGGGAAATTGAAGATTTGGATCTAGAAAAGGATATAAATTTCCATATATAGAGGATCTATGAGAGAAATCTAGAGAAAGGATGAGAAAAATATGTTAGACATTCAGAGAACAATGCAGTTCAACAAATTCATGCAAATACAAGTAATTCATATCATCTCACTTCTCATATTACTTGCTCCATATTGAACTCATTAGTAAATATTGTTGAAAACCATAAACACATAGAGAATGAAACAATACAAAATAAGATAAAATAAGTATCAAGGTAATACCATGTATTTAAAATGAGTTGTAACAACAACTAAAGAAAACCACTTGAAACCATGCAAATTATTGAAAACCACTTGAAACCATAACCCACAAAAAGGAAGGATGTGATTGAACCAAATAAGATCATTGGAACATACTTTCCATATATTATTTACGTGAATTACAATTCATGGAAATTTATTTAAAAGAGGGATTATAAAAAATGGTTGTCACATAGGTGCTCCAAACTCTATAAACATTAGTTTGATTAATGTTTGATATCCCAAGTAGGAGTTAATAGAGATAAAATTTGTCAATATCTAAAAGGAGAAAGAAGATCCCTACTTCCAATGCACATGAACTGAGAAGATATTCTTTGCTAGGCATATATAACAACATTATTTTTTTTAACATTCATCATGATATATAATATTTAATGGTTCTTTTAATCGTAAATGATGATCTCGACCTTTGAAAACCTCAAAAGTTTATTCTTTCAATTCTCACGTGAAGGTTATGAGAATTTTCTAGAAAGAACAAGTTTTCTAAAGACATAAAAAGGGTGGTGTATATTCATGCTTGAATAAAAAGGAGTTTGTTATGGCATGTACGTATAATTCTCCATGGAAGACTCATGTGATTAATAAATATTAAATTCATAAATAATAAATGCAAAAGAAAGAAATTAGCATGTGTGTATTCATGATATGGTAGAAATGTTTACAACATTAGTATTCTTAGATTGTGGAAATCTAATGCTAATTAACTTATCTATTTGTTTCTTAATATGTAATCATGAAATGTATTGAAAAATATGGTTCAAATGTAAAAAATTTGAGTTGTTTATTTTAAACTTTGTCAAGATTTGATGAAAATAATCGAAACATAAAAAACATTGGATATCCATCTTTGAATGTGCATAAAAAAGGTTCATTATAGGAATATATAGTTTTTTTGAATCCTCTTACCCATCCTCGTGCCGTACTTGATTGTCATGTTAAAATTTCCATGTATATTCTCCCAAAAAAAGACTCAAATCGTTTGTGCCCCTCTTCACCAAAAATTATAACAATATTCATTCATTGTTTATAACACCTTGAAGCATCTTCCTTGTTCTTTAAATCCACTAAAACCTCTATCTCTTGATTTCTTTTTGTTTCCTTATCAATAATTTAATTTTCCTTATCATCCCACATTTCTTCTACTTTTTATTTGGAATTGTGAAATTCTCTATAGTTATGATAATTTCTTCCTTTAAGAAATTTCTTCTTACTATTGTTTTATGGTAATTTTAGTTACATGTTTTAAACGTTAAATGATATGGTGCTTCCAATGAAGAAAAATGTTTCCAATTAATTTGATTTTGTATAATACACATTCAAATATTAACACAAAAATTAGTTGAACAGGTTCCTTATTGTATGATCGGGTGTGGATTTATGTATTTTATGGATTTTCAAGCATAATTTATCTTGTAGCTCATGAAATTTGTACGAATTTATATACATACTTTGTTACCTCATGAAATAAATTTGGCCCTTCCATTTGGTAATCACTAGCTTGATTTTTCAAGAATCTCCCATTTTCTCAAATTTAAAATATTCACCACATCATTAATTTCTTTAAGTAATAATTCCCTATATATTTAGAAGTTTCCTATATAAGAATTTCAAATTGATTTCTATTAGTCTTTAGTTCAACAACCTTGCAAATAATTACACAAATGAGTAGATTTAAATAATTGACATTGGATTTAAATTAATAAAATGTTAGGTATATGATATATATGAACAAAAATATAATACTTTCCTTGTTACAGTAGGGATTACTTTTAGTTTAGGATTTATATAGACTTTTTAAGAAATAAAAA
>APFE031372703.1:92783-149843 GCA_000404065.3 Pinus taeda
AAGAACTAATTTTGAAAAATGCCAAATGCTTCACTTAGTAAATGGAGACAAGATTTTTATGATTTGTCAAATTACTTTAAGATATTGACAATATAGTATTTTATTAACTGTTTATAGAAATATATTTAACCATAGATTATAACTATATAATATATATTTCACACATACGTGCAATTTAAACACTTCCTATGTGCACTACATTCATCTTGCAGACACCATCACTACTAACCAATATCCTTTACTAACCGTTAAAAGCAGAGTAATTGAGGCTTATATTTTACTTCGAAATTTTTCACTTAAACATATGCTCACATAGTATAATTAGGAAAGAAGTAAGTGGTCCATCATCCACACATCATTTATTTTCTTTCAACGAACAAACATTAAATATTGTAATTAAGGGATTTGTATTAAAGGATCATGAACCACATATCCACATACTTGCAATTCAAACACTTTGTATGTGCACTAGATTCACCTTGCACATGCCATCACTACTAATCAATTTGTTTCAATAACCATTACGAGTAATTTATCATATTTTACTTTGAAATTTTTCATACAAACATATGCTCACATAGTATAATTAGGAAAGAATTATTTGGCCCATCATTCGCACATCATTTTTTTTCTTGCAAGGAACACACATCAGATACTTTAATTAAGGGAATTGTAAAATTTCACCACATATCCACATCAATTCAGTGCCCACAACTTCACTTGCATACACATTCACCCCACACACTAAGCCCCTAAACATTATTTAAAGGGTGTCCTCTTTCAAAATTCTTTGTACTTAATTTATTTGAGCTTATATTTGGTCACACAACTTATGTGAAGAAAATCATTTCTAAAAAAAAATATTTACATGAACACACTAAATTCCCCACAAGGGCCACAAGGTAATTTATAGTTCAGGCTAGGACAATCGTGATAGGTAGGACATAAGATGTCATTGTTGTTTTTCATATTGAAATATAGAAAATTTCCTTTTTTGGCACTTAAAATAATGCATCATCCGATAAGAAATATAGTACATGCAGAGAAACTCGTGAAAGCTATAAGGCCTGGGTGGTAGACTATTATGGATCCTCATGTTATCTCCTGACATGTGTTAGGGGCTTTGGGTCCAAAAATGACAAGAAGAATGTGACTTTCATCCATAGTGGCCAAATCTTAGGGCATATTTCCATAAGGTGCAATAGCACTTAGACCTGAGGTGATCTTGGTCCATCTACTAGAAGTGTGTTCAGCTCTTTCAACACATATCCCTAGTACGTTTGGCCTATATAACCCTCTCCATACCTTAGATGGTTTTTGGCTACTCAAAAAATCACCAATGACATTTATAACATGGCCCTAGTACCCTATTCTAAAATATTTACAAGGTCCTCTTACTACTTGAGCTAAAGGACATTATGTATTTTCAGGAAGTTTTCTCATATGAAAAATCTCAAATAAACCTTTTTTGTTGATTTTTTCACACATTATAATAAAAAGGGAAAATTAGGCATTTATTTTTCACTTCCTCTCATGTATGTGATTCATTTAGTTTTCCTGAGGAAACTGTATGTGTCTAGTTTGGCTGACAAATGCAATAGTCTTGAGTGTTCTTGATTTCTTTCCTTTCTTTCCAACTAGTTTCTTTCGCAAAATATAATGCTTATCATTAATTACATGTTTCATAGGGATAATATCATCTTTAGGTGCCTCGTACATACAATTCACATTATCATGAAAATTATTTTACCTTTCTTACATGATAAATGCTTTTAATTTTCATCATATTCCGAGTCACCCTTTTTCTTGACACAAGGAATGATTCTTTTACAGACCTATTCTCTTCTTCGACCCATCCTTCCCTGACCTCAAAACCCTTTTATTTTCATGTTTTAGCTTAGAAACCTTGGTCCATGTCACTGGAACCCTCGAGTTTCCAAATTGATTTTTATTGATTAAGGATGAATGCTTTTACATTTCATTATATTCCAAATCACCATTTTTGTTTATAGAGGGACCAATACCTTTAGTGGTGCACTCTTCTTCGACCCATATTTCCTTGAACTAAAAACCCTTTTCTTTTAACATTTAAACTTAGAACCCATGGTCCATTTCAACTTCTTCTAAATAGCTTCCAAATCATGGTTACCGATCAAACAAGAATTCTACCGATTACCCATTTTTTCGAAGTAGCAAAAAAATCACTTGTTTTTGAAAAGTGTTGATTTAGAATACACCTTTATTTTTTTTGGACTAGATTTTTGGGACTTTAAATTTTATTATGTGTCAAGTATGAAGAATTTTTTTCAAATGTTAGTGATTTTCATGTTGATTTTGAAAAGTGTTGATGTAGCATCAACCCCCTTTTCTTAGAGGGCTTAGATATTACATTTTAAATTTTAGAATGTTTTCTTCTTCTTCCATCATATATTTCTTTTCAAGTGTTTTTGATGTTTGTATTTTTTATTTTTCTTTTCAAATTTTTTTATAATGATTTTTTTTTTCCTTCATAGTTAAGAAAAAAAGGTCCAATATTTTAAAGTTAGGATTTTCTATATGTTTATGTATCGCTAGTTAATCTTTCAATGAACAAAAAATAATTATCTCTAAAAAAAAATAATTGTAAACATTTGACAAAAAAATACACATTTTGTGACTTTTTTTGTTGAAACTGACATGTCAAATAAATGATTTTTATGAGAAAAGTTTAATAAAATAACTTTAGAAAATAACCTTGTTTGTATGGTTTTTATGTCAAAAATGAATAGTAGTCATAATTGTTTTAAAAAAATAATGATTCACATAAAAATTAAACTGAAAATCATATAATACAAATATCAAGCATATAACAACAATAATTGAATACTTGTTCTTCTCATAAAATCTCAAAGTCAAAACATTACAAGTATAACTATTGAATAGTTCTAAAAATTGAGCTTGATTGGCAAGGATAACTTAAAGTTAATCAATAATATCATATAATCCATGTTCATCATCTTCTAGAGATTTTATTTCTGTTGTAAGTCAGATGTCTCCTCCCACAACACATGCTTAGAAACTCAGTGAGGTTTGAACACAAACCTCCTTGCAAAAGAAACCATTTATCAACTCGTTGTGCTATTGGGACTCAACTAAAGGTGAGCGGTCTTTTCCCTAGCTAAGATTCCTCGCAAGTAGTCACCACCCTTGCTCAAGTTTGAGCACAAGACATGACGAACATTGCAAGTTCGAATTTACCAACCAGCAACCTCCGTAGACCTTCATCATATTCTAGGTTTTCATTATTGTCTTATTTCATAATATTTTGTACTTTAGTTTAGTCATTTTCGTCTTCTAATGGATCTTTGATGTATGCAGATATCTTAAAGTGTTATTTTCCCGTCATTCCATCTAATGGTTGTTGAGGTTCCTTTTCCTTTTTTACTACACTTGATTCATTGAAATACCCTTTCCTCAAACCAACTTATCACATTGTATCTAGAAGAAATTGAAGAGAATTAATTCTTTGTGAATAAAACTGCATTGTAGTGAGTCTTTTTCAAAGGCAATGCAATTTCTTCCTTTTTTAAGGAAACATGATAGTGTTGCACCTAATCAACAAGCACGAAATAAATAATTAAGCAGATTAGTAGAAAAAGGTAATACAACAACATATATAGTTATATATATATATATATATATATAATATTATATATATATATATATTATATGTATAATATATTAATCATAATATATATATTATATATATATATATTAAATTTTATATAAAAAGTTATCTGAACCTAAGAATAAATCTAAAACCCAATTTCATTCATTTGAACATAAATCTAAAAGATAGTTAATCAATGTTTGTGGTTTTTGATAAATGTTAACTATATCTCCTTTTGCATCCTTATCCTCATATCTTAGTTTTCTTATGATAACATCATGGTCCAGTACTTTTTTATGAGTTTTTCCATCTACTCAGCTTAGAAGAATAGGCTTATAGCTATCATATTTTGTCCAGGATTCAACATGGATAAACTCACAATCACTTATAATTGGATTATGTCCGCAACAAATAAGGTTTGAGTTTTTCCTATAACATGACAGAGTAACAGTTCAATTAAATTGTACATAAATAAGTTTTTTTAACATTAATAAAACATGCAATTTCCATGTCTTACGATGTAAGCTTCATCCTGGAGTATGTTGTTCCCTTGAAGCTTGTTAATAGCATTAAAAATTGTGTGTTTGAATGAAATGTCACAAATCTCCAAAGTGGTGATGTTGTGACTTGTTTAAAGCCCGTAACCACTATATTAAAAGGCTCACTATCATATCCAATGTCTGGGAAATTGAAACCATAAAGAATATTCGTAATAACTAACACATATTGCCTTTTAGGTATGATTTTTTTGATGTCTTCATAATCAACTTGTATTATTTGATATTGGATAGTGTTTAGTCCATTCCAAATAAAATGACTAAAACAATGATCAATTTCAACATTGCTAATATGTTGCATTATCAGCATTTCAAAATTAATATTTTTAATTAAGTTTTTTAATGTATTCAGTACTCAATATGCATTCTTCTTAAACATATTTAATGAAATAAACAAATATATGTATGAGTAATAAAATAAAAATAGTTAGCATATGAATAAAATGAATTTATAAATCAACATACCTTTTTGAATGTGAGATAAAAATATTTAAATATTTTTACAGAAGTTGATTTTCGATAGTTGCATACAACATCATCCCAACTCTCTTCTTTTCACATTTAAATCATATGTTCTTGTATTTATCATATAATACTTATGACTGAATAAATAAAGTCAAAATTGTTAATATAGTGATATGTATAACAAATACTCCCAAAAACAATATATTATATGTAAAAGAAAATTATAATCCAAGAAAAAAAATAATTCAACAAACTTACTTTTGAAATTCCAAGCACATTTCTTCCAATGATAATTCACCTGAGTTTAATGATATAATATTAATTTGACTAATATGTCATCATTCACTCCTTGCATTGTTCTCTATTGTGTCATAGTCATATACTCTGGAAGTCTCTTGAGTTTAGGACGTGCCTTACTACTGGTACATAATAATGGTTTAGACATTTTAACCTTCTCATTTCTTATGGAAATATACTTGCACACATTGAAAATAACATCAATCAATTTCCATGTCTCCCTAGTTCTAAATTCCAACTGAAAAATGTTATGAATACCTCTGAATAAATTTGAATTTAATTTTCGACATTTTGAATTAATTTTGTCTTCAATTTGATCACCTATTTCCATACAACATTCCTTCTAAAAGATTAGATTGAATTCTTCCTTATCCCAACCACATTTTTTTGCAAATTCATTATGAAAAATATTGACCCTTTATAAGAAATTCATAGACATCCTATATTCATTATCTGTATTGTGATCCCATGCCAATAAATTTTCTTTTGTTTCTGTTAAACCATCATAATGATGTATATCACTATTTCAAAACGTGACTTATTGGGATATTCCTCAATCAATTGTCTTCTAGCCTTTGGAGAAAGGTTCCCTACAATTAAATAATATTACTACTCAAAACATCATATCCTCTCAAATGCCTCTTTGTTGGGAACTTGAATTCGATCAACAAGAACCACATAATAAACCACATGTGCATGTGGATTGTATCTTAATAACGTTTTCAAGTTATGGAAAAGTAGTACTGTGGATTTCTAACTAAATATTGATATTGTCATCCATTTAGCTTATAGAATTGGCTGAGATTAAGCTGAAATGTTTTTCCATTGTTAATTAATTTATTCTTCATTAAGTGATATCAAATAGAACTTTATTTTATTTTAATAATGCCATCCTCTAAATTAACACCTGGTTTTATGCTTTCTATATTGCCTTTAGAGGTGTCACTTTAATCTTAATTGGTGCCTGTGATTTTTACAGATTGACAAAATGTTAATTTATTCTTCTTACTTGTTAACATATTTTCTTTTATATAAAGAATCTCTTCATCATAAATTGGAAGAAGGATATCCACGAGCATTTTTCTTTTTGGTGTTTTGTAGCTTTTCCCTTTTTCAAAAGCAATTCTAATCTACTCCTCACTAATGGGAACACATTTTTCAGCATTGGATTCAGCTTCCACATCTTCAAAATGAACATGTTTAGCTTTAGTAGATTGATCGACATTAGTAATTATTTTTAGATCCCCTGTATGTATTATTGTAGTTTCATGAGCTATTTTCATTGCTTTCTCCTCCTCTCTTCTTCTATCTATATGTGAAAACTATTGACCACATTGATAATATTTCTCTCTAAATAATAAATCCGTTCTAAAATCATTGAAATACTCATAAAAATCTTATCAAACAAAATATAATATGTCAATATCCAATAACTTATAAAAATATAATGATCCTTTATATAATGCATAACACACAAATATAAATAAACATACTTACAATGTTATTTGCAATTTTGACTGTGATTTCTTCACACAACGTTATAGATTCTTCATGTATGTCGTACTTGACATTTAAGAGACAATATCTAACCTTTTCAGGTGTCTTGGGTAGTTTTGTAAGAAAATTAACATTGTCTATATTCAGCACCAAACACATGTCTCATACATTGTCCATCACCTCATATGGTTCGCCAAAGTTAATCATACCGCAACATAGATAAATATGTACACCTTCATTACTTTTTGTAACTTTAACATGCCATGTAAATTTTGTTTTATATATTTCTTGTGCATTCCTCCATTTTGAAATAAGATTGAATGTATTTGACAAACCAATTACCTATATTTTACGATGTGTCCCAATTCGGCTTTGTTTAGCAGTATTCATAGAGCGTCCAACTACAATTTTGGATGATGTAATTACTGCCCTTGTTCCATAAACATTCACATACACCTTATTTGTTACCATCTCCCTAATAATATATATATTATATATATTTATATAATATATTATATATTTATATATATATATTATATTATAATATATATATAATAATATATATATATATTATATATATAATATATTATTATATTATATTCTATAATATACCTTTCAAATTATTAAAAGACTTAAATATAATTTTATAATAAAAACATATAAAACATTAAAAATAATTAAAAAATAAAATACAAAAATATAAAAAAATGTGCCCTGGTGGGCCCTTGACCTAGTAGATGCTCAAAGGCCCATGGGCGAGCTTGTCAGGCTCACCCGTGGCCCTTTTGTCGCCCCTGGACTAAGTGGAAAATTTGACTCTCTATTTACAGGAAATTCTTTGTGTTTCCCTACGTCAATGTTGCTCTTATAATTCTTACGATTAGGACCAAATGGAAAATTTGACTCGCTATTCGTAGTGAAATAACTCCTGTTATATTCATCAATAAGAATGAAGTTGTTACATGATGAAGATGTTGATTATCCAAAAAGAAAACTTCTTTATTTGAAGAATCCATGCCTTTCAAATAGAAGATTTTGAATGACATAAATGCACTTTGTCCTAATGATAATTTATATCTTATAGATTATAAATTTTCCTCTAATGTTTCCCCCCAAAAAATTTTCATGATATTTTTCCCTCCAAAGTTTCCCCATAAAAGCTTTTGCCAAAAAATTTCCCTCCCAAAATATCATTTGAGATATATCCCTCAAAAATTTTCATCTAAAATTAATTATAAAACATTCTACTAAAATTTTGGTATTGAAACATTTGACCCTACTTTCTATTCAAAATTTCCAAAGAAATTTTCCTTTAATGCATTCCTTCGAAATTAAAATAAATCTTTTACTTAAATTATTTATCACTAACTAGGTAACTAAATTGTTTTTTATAATTTTTATATTATTTTTTATCCCACATTAAATAAAAGTTAATCTAAACCTATAATATTAACTATATACTAATCTTTCTTAATTTTAATTTTAATCCTACATTCAAGAAATGCTAAAGAAATCCCACAATCTTCGCTATATAATAGCTTTCGATGTTTTGATTCTTCACATCACATAAAGTGTTCTAGGTGTTGTTAAAAAAATTGGAGCAATTTTTTGGAGTTGCATTGTCATCAATAAGCCATTGAATGAGAGTTTTCACAATTCAAAGGTTAGTTTTCCTTCTTTTTGGACCATTTAAAGAGGATTTTGGTGAAAACATGTTGTTTTATGGTTTTTAAGCTCCAAAATTAATATTTTTTGTTGTTTATCTTCTTCTTTTTCAAATATTTGTTTAATACCATATTTTAGGGGGGAAACCGCATAAAAAACAAATTTTATTTTCATTTTTATAGTGAAAAAGACGAAAAATGTCAAATTTGTAGGAGAAGAAATTAGAAAAATCAAAATATTTAAGGGATTTCAAATGGAAAAACCAGAGTTCAGTTTTTATTTTTGTCTTTGGGAAGGATTTCAATTCGTTGATTCGAATTTTATGAAATCATTGGAACAAGGAAGATCTAGGTTCAAATACCCCTTGAGGTGATTGATTTACGACAAGAAAAGCAAGTTATAAACCCTCAGAATTTTACGGTAGTTACATGTCAAGGAAGATTTTCGATTCCTCCACGATACCAAAGAAAAAACTATTCCTTTAAAAAAACTACATTTATTTATTTACTTTTTAAATAAAAAGGAATAATAAAACAATTTTCCTTTTTTAAATTAAAAAAATTGCACAAACGAGCTCAAGTTTGTTCGTTGCACCAAGGGGTCGATTAAGAGAATTGGATGCTCATCCCAGGGGGTGGTTGAAGGCCCATGGGCAACCGTCCTTGGTTCACCCATCCCGTAAGCCAAGGGGTCGATTTGTGGAATTAACCCGTCAGTCCAGGGTGTGGCAAAAGGCCCATGAATGAGGCTAGAAGGCTACCCACAAGCCTTTTGCTGACCCTTGAGTTGAGGGTTTTATTCAAATAATTAGCCCCTCAACTCTGAGGGAAGCCAAAGGCATGTGGGCCCTTAGCAAGCTTGCCTGTGGGCCTTTTTATACCTCGTAGGATGAGGGGTTCCCGAAGGCCCATTGGCCTTTCGATGCCCCTTGGGATGAGGAGTTCCTAAAGGCCCAGGAGCCTTTTTTTGCCTCGTGGGCTGAGGCGATCATTCTCATAATCAACTCCTCGGCTCAGGGGATGGTGAAAGGCCCATGGGCAGCATCCTAGGCTTGCTCGTGGGCCTCCTTCCACCCTAGGTGTTTTAAATCCAAAAATGGACCCCTGAACCTATAGAGTAGGCAAACCTAGGAGACTTTCCTGCGAGCCTTCGGCCTCCCCCTGTGATGAAGGTGTGATTATTGTGATTGACATCTTGGTGTAGGGAATGACCGAGAGCTCGTTCATGGAATTTTTTCAATTCTTTTTAATTTTAAAAACAAAAAATTGTTTTTTCTTTTCTTTATAACTAGAAAAGTGTAAACGTTTTTAAAGGAATAGTTTTTTTATTGGTATTTGTGAGGAACCCAAAATCCCCCTGACATGTAAGTACTAGTAAACCTCTGAGGGTTTATGACTTGTTTTTATTGTAATAAATTAGTCACCTTAGGTGGATTTGAACCTAGATTTGCCTTGTTTCAATGATTTCATAAATTTTGAATCAACGAATTGAGATACCCCTAGAGACAAACTAAAAAAAAAAAAATCCAAAGAAAATTGGATGTTGGTTTTTCCATATCAAAGCTCTTAAAATTTTGATATTTCTAATTTTTTCTCCTACAAATTTAACCCTTTTTCTCTCTTTTTTTTCGCTGTAAAACTAAAATAAAATTGGTTTTTTATGCAATTTTGCCCATAAAATATGATATTAAAAAAATATTTGAAAGCAAAAAGATAAACAATGAGAAAATATCATTTTTGGAGCATAAAAACCACAAAACTACATATTTTCCCCAAATTCCTCTTTAAATGGTCCAAATAGAAGGAAAACTAATTGTCAAAATGTGAAAAATTCACATTAAATGTGTTATCAATGGTAATGTAGCTCCTCCCAAAAATTACTCCAATTTTTTTAACAAAACCCAGAAAACTTGATTTGATTGTGAGGAATGAAAAGAACGAAAGTTACTATATAGCAAAGATTGCGGGATTGCTTTAGAATTTCTTGAATGTGGGATTAAAATTAAAACTAGGAAAAATTAATATGTAGTTAATATTATAGGTTTAGATTAATTTTTATTCAACGTGGGATAAAAAATAATATAAAAATTATAAAAATTAATTCAATTACCTAGTTAATGCTAAATAATTTAAGTAAAAGATTTATTTTAATTTCGAAGGAATGCATTAAAGGAAAATTTCTTTGGAATTTTGAATAGAAAGTAGGGTCAAATTTTTCTATACCAAAATTTTAGATGAAAATTTTGGAGCAAGATATTTCAATCGAAATTTTCGGAGGGAAATGTTTTCGCAAAAGTTATAGGGGGAAACTTTGGAGGGAAACATTTTATCAAAATATTTTGGGGGGAAACTTTAGAGGAAAATTTATAATATTTAAGCTATAAATTATCATTGGGAGAGAGTGCATTTATATCATCAACGTATTCTATTTGAAAGACATAGATTCTTCCGATAGTGAATCGTTTTCTTTCTAGAGCATCAACATATTCATCACGTAACAACTCTATTCATATTTTTGAATATAATAGGATTTTTTTCACTATGAATAGAGAGTCAAATTTTCCACTTGGTCTTAATCCTAAGGATTATATGAAAAGCATTGATGTAGGGAAAGAAAAAGAATTTCCTGTAAATAGAGAGTAAAATCCTCCACTTATTCCTAATCCTAAGATTTATGAGAACGCTAATGATGAATGGGAGCATGAAGAATTCCTTGCAAATGATAATTTCAGAGGCACATATGTGAATAATGTATTTTCTCTGAGTCAACCTTTAAAAGGAACTCACGGTCATGATGAAATGAATCCTCCAAGCGAGGATTTCAAAGGTACAGATGAAGATGGTGAAGAATTTCATCTGAGTTGGGATTTAAAAAGCACAGATGATGGTAGTGAATAATTTCCTTGAAGTGATGATGGTAATGGATATTTTCCAAGCAATGATTGTGATAAATTTCCTAACTATATTTGGAATGATCATAGTGATGATAATATTCTTCCTGGTGATCATGAAAATGCTTCTATAGAGGATAATGAAATGATGGAGACATTGCAAGGAAATATTGTATCTAGGAGTAGGAGTAGACCTTTCCATATCAATCCAAAATATCCTAGTTATAAAAGCATTAGGACATAATATCCCACAAGAAGCTCTATTTGTGATATGATTTCAAGTCAACGTTGTCAAAATGATTTCTTGAAACATATGGATTTCAAGTTTTCATTGGAGAAAAGGGATAGTTATTTTTCAATGAATAAAAGCATGCAAAATTCATATTTTGTGGTCTGCATGCAATCTACACTACCTGGTTATAATTATCATGTTGGAAATGTATTTATTTATATAAATCCTTTCAAAATGTTTCATTCAAATGGTAAATTTTATTTTTCAAGAATCCGAGAAAGATGGAAAAAGATCCCAAATTTTATTCAAAAGTACATCATAGATGAGAGGTTAGGTCACTAGCAAATAGTGCAATGTCATGGATGCAAGAATTTGTTTCAAAACATAGAGATTGTATGCCAAATAAGGACACAATGCATATTCTAGATAATTTCTCAAATTCAAAAATTTACACCTTACACATCAAATATCCAGAAGATGATGAAGGAGATGGCAATTTTATTACCTATTCATATTTTATGACAGTATGGAAGGAATAGTTCAACAATGTTCATATTGCTAAGAAGACAAGGATGGGGGTTTGGCGTACATGTGCTTCTCTAAAATAAAAAAAGGGATAAATGTAAGGGGGCTAAAGAGGTATGCATTCATATCATTATTTTTAAAAATTGGATAGTATTAACTATGTGAATATATTTATTAATACGTTTCTTTTATGTTATGTGTGGATTCCATTCCCAAAGCACTTCAAGAGCATCACAAGCAACAAATCCATGAAAGGAAAAAAATGTATAATTATTGAAAGAAGTGTTATTATAATCCAAATAATTTTTTTGTTTGATAATTGATGGTATGGAGAAAAAGAAAGCACTTCTACCACATTTTTTCTACACAAAAAAAATTACTGGAGGAAACTTTTATTCATTTTCACTTGGTTGATTGTACTGTATTTAATGGGAAAAGGTGGCCAAGGGTTTACTTCACCACTCCAAATATTCATAATGATGAAAATATAACCATAACCATAATTCATGATGTGGTTTCTCATTGGTCAAGTAATCTTCCTGAAATTTTGTATCTATTAGACAACACAAGTCATGAAAACAAAACTCAAATTATTTTTGGAAATCTAAACATATTTTTTGAATTGGAAAATTTTTAGAAGGTAAAGGTTGATTTCCTTCTTCTTAAGAAAACTCATGACCATATTCATCATATGTTTAGTCAATTTTTAGTAACATTGAGGAGGATGGATGTTGGGAGCTTGCCATCATTAACTGAATGTGTTGAGAAATCATGCATTCCAGAGCTTGTTTTTCATGTGCTGGATGAAAATATTGACATGCAAAGATTTATTCTAGGATTGCATTGAACAACTTAATGAAATTAGCTTACAACATCAATTTCATATCAAAAAAATGGACAGAAAACACTTATATGGGGCAAGAAGCATTCAACTTCTACATAATAGGGGCCATCATCAAGTTTAGAATTTTTGAAGTTCATTCCAGATCATCTAATACTTTCATCAAGGATATTCTTATTATAATCAGTTGCTCAACTCCATACTACATGAAGTCATAAGAGAGATATAGATTATTAGGAATTCTTTGAAAAAATTAAAAGATGTATTAGAGATACATGTGAGTACTTTGATGTTGTTGATTCCATTTGGTGGGAGTATTTTTTCAATATTAAAAGTGACATCATTCCAAGATCAAGAAATGAAGATATACTTTTGAATACTCCATTTATTTGGCCATAGAAAATGCCAAATGAGCATGAGGAAAGACACATTATTGAACAACAACAATCTCAAGGAATTATTAATTCTCCACGAGTAGAGGAAAGAAAAATGTTTATTGGTTCTAGAAGATAATGTGGGCAATGTGAAGCCATGGAAGACCTTTATAGGGGTTCTATGAAGTATGTTAATGAGGGTTGCATGATTGTAGTATTGCGAGTTGGAGAACCACATAGTTATCCATTTTAGGTTGCCAAGTTTATAAATGTCATTAAAGAAAAGGAATACATTAGAGTTGTTGAGCTACAATTGTATGCCACAAATACCCACTCAGTCGATGGTGTGTACAAGCCAGAGATAGTAGTTCATAAACAAATTGGTAGAAAGAGAAAAAGAAAGGTTGAAAGAATAAATAATCATTGAAAAAACCTATTAAAATCGCACGATGTTTACATATATTTTTATGACTTCAATTTAACAAAGGGAGGAACTCTTCACTTCAGGACAATAGATATTTTTAAAAAGTTGCTACTAGAAGAAACATTGTTGATATGGGAGTCTAATGAACCCAGTCATAGATCTAGAAGACTTTTGAAACCTAAAATTGTGGGCATGCATGTTTAGTCAGATGGAGCACTAGTTGATGAAAGAGAATAATAGGGTTCATCTTCATTTGCATCCTGTCATTCATCTGAAGAAGTTGTAGATTTTGATGGTGTGCCAGAACTTATGAATGATTTTGAATAATATTCTAAGACATTTTATGTAAACCATGTTTGCATGGTAACTTGAAATAAATATTTTGACTTCCATATGATCTTACATGAAGTTATGAGTCATTTCTATGTTTGTTAGATTATATGTTTTAATTATGTAGAATTCATCTATTTAGAATATCCATAATGTAGAAATGACTTATAGAAATAATTTATGTCATATTCAATCTACCAAAGTTGATATTTTGATTGAAAGTAAAAAAATATTAGAAATTAATGTTGAATTTTTAAATTACATAGTGATATTGCCATGATATTATTTGTTGTTATCATTTAATATAAGATAGTCTTTAAAAATGTTGCAATTTTAATGCCTCATTAAAAGGGGACACTTCATTTTGATGGTTGTTTTTTTGTTTTTTGTTGCAATGGGATAAGTTATCTTAGGTTAAGATTTGAAAAGAGATATACTTTTTTCCTTTAAAATAAAAATTACACTTGGAACACTTACTCTTTCATTTACGTGTTCATTTCTAAAAACTGTTTTAATCATAAAATTTGTCCATAATGTCATGGTAGAAATATGTTGAAAACTTAAGGTTTTTAATTCAATGGTTAAAACATTGTCAAAATTTTAAAGTTTTTTGAGTTATGATAATTTATATCTAATGCTATGGTTGAAAAAAGTTACAATTTTAGGGATTTTTTAGTCATGATATTTTATTTTTAATGACATGGATGGAAATTGTTAGAATTTTAAGGCTTTGAGACATGATATTTTGTCTTTAACATCATGCTTGAAAATTGTTGGAATTTTAAGGTTTTTCAAAGTCCTCAAATTTTATCTTTAATGTCATCACTAAAAAAGTGTTTGAATTGTAATTTGAAAAAAAAATAATTAATAATAGAATAAATAAATAATATAATAAATAAAACAAATATAAAATCCTAAATAAATAAAAATACAAATACTAAAAATATAAATCACGACATAATAATAAAATGAGAAACTAAAAATAAAATAAAAAAAATAAAAAAGATTTAAAATAAGATGAAAATAAAAACATTAAAAATTAAATTACAAATAAATTTAAAAAATAATAAAAGTTAAAAATAAAAATGTTCTCTCGTCCTCCTTACCAGACACTAACCAGCTTTTTGTTTTTAAGGGATTTTTATTCTCGTTTTGGCAAAAAAAAGCAAGGTCTTTTATTTCCGTTTTAAAAAAATGTTGAAAATTTACCCTAAAAAAAACCCTCATTCTAGCATGCACACATTTTATTTTTGGATTATTTTTTCATGGTTTTTTGGAGTTTTTGGGCTAGATTTCACATTTTGAGGTAATAGTCTCATTTGATCAATAACTTGGTTCCGGATCTCAACTTGTTTTTCATTTAAATTCTCGTTGGATTTTGTGATTGGAACCCTAAGATTGCGAAATAATTTTTGTTTTGAGTGAGGAGGAATGCTTTTACCTTTCATCATATTTTTAATCACCCTTTTTGTTGACATAGGGATAATACTTTTATTGAACTACTCTCTTCTTTTCCCCATCCTTCCGTAAGATCAAAATCCTTTTATTTCCATTTTTCAACTTAGAACCCTTATTCTATGTGACTATAACCATAGGGTTTTGTTGACAATTCTCAACTGCCAACATTAAGGGATCTCCCCAGTATGAAGTCCCAACTAGACCTCACACCGTTTGGTGTGGAACTCCCATCCGGTGTGATGACCCTGTTGCCATTATCTTAGATATTTTCCTTATCTCTTGCTTGCGAGCACAGGAGAGTGGACTACTTTGCCTTCGAGTAGTGAGGTTCACGTGCCCGATGATTGATATTTTTACTTGTGTCAAGGTTCTTTCACCGCAGAGAGAGAGGGTGGGAATGAGTCCCAAGTCAGATGGGA
Organism: Pinus taeda; assembly: GCA_000404065.3. Classification (NCBI taxonomy): domain Eukaryota; kingdom Viridiplantae; phylum Streptophyta; class Pinopsida; order Pinales; family Pinaceae; genus Pinus; species Pinus taeda. The sequence goes on from APFE031372703.1 coordinate 108,407, forward strand.
GGAAGCCGAACTTTGTTAGGAACACACAACACAATAGGACATGTGAAACTTCTTAAGGAGAAATCCACATGGATGTGGCAGTCAAAACTCATAAGGCAAGATAACACGTACAACACTTAGTGGCCAATATACATGGGCAAGACGGTCATTATAGTGAGTTTATGTGAAAGGTTTTGTCTAATGTCAAGGAGGTAACCAACATGGGAAGGACAATGTTAACAACTTATACAACACATTTTAATTAATATATGTATTATAAGAGTTTAATGAATTCAAGTGTTAAACATAGGTTGAATAAACATGTATTACAAGTGTTCAAGACAAATCTTACAAACATTTACAACACGTGTGAAAATGTGTTGGCATGTTAGCAAGCTTCTGAATTAAGCGAAAGTTCTGAGACACATTGATACACCATGTGTCACTAACCCCATGGACAGGGCGTTGGATCCACTACTTACTCCTCCAAGAAAACATTATAGAATCTCAAGGCTATGTGGGAGGAGCCAAGGTGAAAAGTCCTTTGCATGTACAAATGAGGGTTATTTATAGCCAAGGGTAAAACTGACCCTTGTGACTATTCGACTTCCCTCATGACTATTTGACTTGCATGACCTTTCAACTTTACATGAGTCTTCATATGAAAAGTGGGTCTCTTTTACTTCCACGTTAGATTACATTGATCAACAATATGGCCCATAAGAAGGGATGACGACGATATGACTCATGACATGACTCGATATGATAGTGCTGGCACATTCGTGTTGTTGTTGGTGTGCATGTCGAGTTGTAGTGTTGTTGGGTGATGGATGTCCTCATGGTGTGTCACAGCTTCACCTCTGCATGGAAAGGTTCGAGAGTCTTTGATGGTTGTTGGGTTTAGTTGATGTTTCATTCGCACATTTCTCCTTGGTTGTATGATGGCATGCTTGACAGCTTCGTATGTTCATGAAAAGTGTATGTTCGTCTATCTGTCCGTCCATGAACACATCTTTTCATGTTCATCCATTTGTCAATCTACAAATACATCTTTACATGATTTTCCATTTGGGAACACATCTCTTTGCATGCATCATTTCTTCATCAATTCATGAACATTTCTTCTTGTATGCACTCTCCTTGTTCATCCCATCCATCATCACGCCACGTTTGATTATGTACCTGTATATGTAGTAACTCGTGATGAGATGACATGAAATCCATAAACCTCCTAGTCTACTATGATGCATGATCATTTCAGATGTAGGTGACAGGAAGAGAAGGTAAGGCTATGAAACTACACAGGGAAAGTTTCGAGTGGGGATGCAGGCTCTGGTACTGCTGGTGAAAACTCTGCAAAAGTCGCTGGGAAATGGTGACTAGAAATCTGGATTGACAATAACTGTTCATGACATCTAGCTCGAATGGAGGAAAAATCTACACAATTTTGGGAGGAGAAGTCTATGTTGTAGGAAGGATGCGCAGATAAAATCTATGCAATTTCTAGAGGGAGTGGGTAGCGGGAGCTTGGCAGTAAAAACTACATAATTCTTGGAAGGAGCTAGCAGTAGGTTGGTAGGAGCTACTAGTGGGAAAAGCTATGATGTGGTAGGAGGATAACCTACTAACCACCTCTACACAGTTTCTGTGCTGAGTAGATTGTTGGGCAGCAAAGACCTTTCTCATGAAATCTGTGCAGTTTTCTGGGTGAATTGCTAGTAAGCTGACTAACGGGATGTCTAATAAAACTACACAATTTTCTGAGGGAGATAGGGACAGGCTCTGGGTGTCTATTTTACTTGTCTGCATAATTTTCCCAGTAAGTAGGGTGGGCAAGGTCTCTATCCTTTGCGCAATTTTTTAGGGGAGTGAATCTGAAGGTGACTATTCGATCAAACTCTCTAGTTGACCAACAAGAGAGTCAAATAATCAGCTTGCAGGAAGTGTAGCTTGAAATGAATTGTTGGATGCTTATGTGTTGTTATGAGTGACAGTCGGTCAAGTCAATGCCAGGGTGAAGGCTGGGATGTTAGAGGGTAACTTGGTTGTCAGATCGTAAGAAAAATGACTAAGTGTGTGAACAAGTCAATTTGTGCATACGTGACCTTACGAACACACTCACATGACTTGATGACAAGACACCTCAAATGAACAAGACACACATTCTCAACATGACTGGCCAATGGTGTGAGCGAGAAGAGTGGAACTTGTGATAAATCGTTGAACGACCATAATAACACTTGTGCAACTATGCATACAATTTCATGTGTGAACGCGATGGATGTTTTCATAGTGGACACCACATGTACACATGAAGCAAAGACCTTTTGCATGACCAGAACATGGTCACAAGCATGGCATAGCAATCAACATCTAGAAGATGACAGTTGGTTGAACAAATAAAAAAGAAGCACAACATGTAGAAGCAACACATAAAGTGACTTTTCACATTTGCGCACATGCATGTTACTAGGGAGAGGATGATATGATAATGACAAGCAGTCCTGTAAACTCAACTAAGTAGTGTACTTTGAAAGTTGTTCTGTAACTTACCATACTTACCCTCAAGATCATCATGCATCCGATAGAAATCGTATGTGGTCCTGATCTTTTTTATTACTTGGTTCCTTGGCCCTTCTCCTCAACTTCTTGGAAGCAATTTCAACATGTCGCCTATTCCTGTAGTCACTAAGAGGTAGATCTATGCAAGTTCAGCGGATAGTGGTTGCTGCTAAAATGAGGTCTTGGGAGGTTTGTCTACATAATTTTTGCATGGAAGGCCAACAAGACAACTTGGACAACATTGTGCAGTTTTGAGGCTCAAAGCAATGTTGTGGGATAGGGGTCTTGCAGAGGACACCTCTGCGCAATTTCTAAGTGCAATGTTGTTGGACTGCTCTATGCATTTTTGGAGATAAGTGCTAGTTGGGGCCTCTATGGGCTATGGGGTTTTAGCAGGCAAGGGAACATGGTGTCTCTGTGTACTATGGGGTTTAAAAAAGCAAGGTAGGTTATTGTCTCTATGCACTGTGTGGTTTTAGTAGTCAATGGAGGTTGGCGTCTCTACGTGCTACAAGGTTTCAGCTGACATGAGAGGAATCTTGATGGTTGCAAAAAGAAAGTGGATAGTTCTGGGAAGTTGGATGAGGCTAGGTTTCTTAGGAAAATGGCTAAGTGTGAGACTAGTGAAACATATGCAAACATTGATAGGACTTGACTATGATCGCACATGGACATGTAGACCATCTAGAATACGTAACACATAATTTTCTTGATGCAACCACCTTCGTGACGTGAGTAGATGAGTGCAAAAAATTTCTATGTGATGACAACCATTCATATGCACATAATTCCCTCGAAGGAAAACAACATTCCCTCTTCATGGTGGACAACAACCGCTATGCTAGAAAAAGATGAGAAAACAAATAACTCTTTAGTATCAATGAGGGTAGATTTAAATCATTAGGTTACTAAAAAATTACCAATGATGATCGATCACAGGATCCAAAGTAGTTTCTGAAATTTGCATGCTAGCCAAACTTTTGGAGGGTGGTTGTAGCCACTACAACACTCGGTGACACACTGGTAGAACTCTAGCTCCTCTATTTAGGTTTATTAACAACATAGGGATGTGGTCTTTTATGGAGTATTGAATAATTGTGCGGATTGCTTTGGTTTTCCAAATTACCTGATGGACAAACACAGTTCACCATTTTCCAACTCAATCAAACACAACAAAAAATTCAGCTTGATCACAGTGTTTTGAAATCACAGAGGGTAGTTTTGCTCACGAGTTGAAAATTTTCAGACTATAAGTTTTCATCTTTGATGTTGCTCCACTACCAGCAAGCTTGGATAGTACCTCGATGCAGTCATGTAGGAACACACACATTTCTCCACTACCAACAAGCTTGATCAGTACCCTGGTGGAGTTGCATGCATCACTTCTCTGGGAAGGAAGCCTTTCTCTTCTTTCACATTTGTATTTTTTCAAGAGGAATTTGCATTGGAACTTATTTGTTTTCGGGCATAAAAGGGATCTGACTTACTGGGAGCAGAGGAGTTTTTTCCTTCAGAGAAGCATGTAAGACCTCTGACATAGGTTTGCTCATTTATATATTTCCCCTTCTTTGTTTCTACTAGTTGGATGAGCTTGAATACATAGAGAAGATGGTTGAATACAGGCATGATGTTTCCCAATGTGGACACAGGTTCATGGTTGGCCCAAAGTTTCCCTTTCATATGGCTTGTATTCTCTATCAAGACTTCATTGATCGAAGGTTATAACCAAGCATAGAGACGACGGACAGAACACTGGCCAACTGTTGTAGTTTCACAAGTCTCTTAGATTACAACCATTTACTCATTCAAAAGCCACAACTAAGTAGATGCCAACAATTATTTTCGGAAAAAAAATAGCAAGGTATCAATCAAAAAAAACAAAACGAAACAAAATTAGTAATCAATGCCAACAAACAACAAGCAAGCAAGGCAAACAAGAAAACAAACTAAACCAAGTAACTAAGCAAACAAACATGCAAATGAGAAAGTAAATACAAGCCAGATAGAAAACACTACTCCTACTCCTATTCTAAATAGTTAGGGTTATGTGAAATGAAATTTCCAGTGAAGCCACCATAGATGTACCTGGCATGCAGTCACAAAGATATGAGCGATTAAAATAAATAAAAAATAGTGTTCAATAGAAAATGAAAAAACTTGACAAACTTACACATGAGAGAGAAGGTCGCACTTGTGGGAAAAAGAATGTGTCACAACCACCCAACACACATGCTTACCTCTTTCGTGACTACCACTTTTCAACAAACCTCGGAGGCCTCTTGTGAGTGTGTGTTTTTCTGCACTGGGTTTCTTGGCAAGTGTGAAGAAGGATTGAAGCTTCTTAATTGCAACATAACTTGCCAAGTAAGATTGTTCCAGCCATTCAATGATTGGAGTAGAAAATTCGTGATGGTTGTTTTGAAAGATTTGTGATCTTTGAGAAGATGGATTCCTGATTTGAGAGAGTGGATCATGATGGGAATTTGATACAGATAGATAGATGTGGTCATTCTCATTGGTCACTTCAAGAGAGTGAGGGCCTTCCATAGCCATCAATGCAACTGGAAATGTGTCACTTTCTTAACATAAGTCTAAGAAGAAATATGTTACATGGTGAAGATCATAGTGCGTGAAGCAACTATCATTAGATGTACTGTTGGGAAAATGATAAACTGCATGACAACCACCTAAGATAGAAGAAAGATTAGACTAGTCGGTCGAGATGCTAGATTCTTAGTCTGACATGAAAAAAGAAAATTGCTGAACAATCATGTGAATGCTTTGAATGAGGTAACTGAGTTGTCTGACCATTAGACATGATAGAACACCCAGCTACAACTGGCAAAAAATTTCTTAGGCATCATGGTCATCACATAAATGTAGAAAGGATGCTAGCACTGTGAATGTGAGGAACTAGTTGGGGTGTGGTGAAAGAGAGTAACTTGATTCGCACAATAGGTTGTGCACTCGTCATCACACAGGGAGATTGCCGGTGTGATGGGTGGGGATATTTGACGTGCAAAATTTTCAAAAATACCAAGGACATAATTACGAGAGAGATCATCCGATAAGTTTGATTATAGATAAAGATAGTCTTTCAGATGATCAACTTCACTGTCCCATGATTGCATGAAGGATGAACACTTTGATCCCAAATTGGATGTAAGAGAGGTGCATGAAGATGGTCATACTGTAACAGACTTGTTGATTTGATCATTAGCGAAAATATGAAATTTTTAAATATCACACCACAAATAGTAAATATTCTTTACACAGGGATCCACGTCGAGTGAAACCATGAAAATACACGAATTGTGTGTGAGAAACAAGATCTGATTTGGTTTTATGGGCTTAAAAGAGTCACAAGGTCCTGACATAACCATCAACGGACATTAAAGTGCCTTGAATCCTTGACATGTCCTGTAATTTTCCATAATTGAAAAACTTGATTTTGAGTTGTGAACCAGATGATGCATTGCTTGAGGATGGTTGTTGTTACTGATTTCAAACTGCCCTTAGGATGACAACCATCTTTGTCACATGGTTCATCAAATTTTGCAGCAAGCTAACTTGACAAGTTTCCTTCATGCAACACACAAGATGATGACGAGTGGGAAGAGTCCTATGTGTTGAGACTATTTGCATTATGGACAACCTCATTGCCTTGCGTTGATCCAAGAAATAACTCATCAGACGAAGAAGCAAGATAACACAGCGTATCTCTGACACGTGGTAATGCATTGTGAATGATAAGACACACTGGCAAGTGATGTGTAGAGGAAGCTTCGATATGGATGTTTGCATTGACCGATGCGCATTCTAGATCTGAGATGACAATAGATCATATGATGTGCCTGGGCATTCATCACAACATATGGAAGCGTGGGAACGATGACAACCCAAGGATGGAGGTTGATTGAAAGAATTGATTGTGCATGATATTTCACCAAGATTAGCAGATCGAGAATTGATGAAGAATGGAAGCTCAATGTTTTGACAGATATTGATTGTGTCTTTTCTATCCTGCTCCTCTACTTTTATGATGAGATTCCCATGCACATGACTGCAACTTGAGCCAGTAACTTGAGAATCAAGATAGTTCGCGTAGCTAGCTTATGAAGTAGATCGCCCAAGCGAGTCATGGTGCAAGGATTCGTGGCCTATAAATGGGGAAGTATGGAAGAGATGGAAATTAGACTCAAGACTTGGGTTAAGAATGGTTATATCCTCTTGCGGAATAGAGGGATGAGATTTTTCCATAGGTTTTCTAAAATACTATAAAATTTCCTCCGTTTGGGTGGGAGACAGTCGAGCAGATCAGTTGGTAACATCTTGCACAGATTTTTCAGCTTTACAACCATTACATGGGGGAAAGCTCTTCGAGACATGAGGTGTTTCATGATCTGAAAGAGTTGAGGAAGAAGGGAAATCAGGAGGTTCACCATTTTGGGAGACATGAACCAAGCATCTTTTCTCTTGGCTCATGAAGTCGAGGTCCACAAACTATTCAAGAATTTCATGACAGAGGTGAAGTAAGTGGGTAGAAAAATCCTCAGCTGGTTCGCTTGGCTTCATTCTTAAATGAGATATTATTTCATACACATATGGTGGTCACATTCATCGAAGGTTTGATGGAGCTTCTTGAGGAATGGGAGAAGGGAATGGACAAAAGAAGGAAACAGGGTATGACACCATCGATTAGCAAGACCTTCAAGGGTGAGGAAGAAGAGTACACAAACAATCTCATCACTATAGATTTCATAAGATTCACAGAAATGAAGAAAATCAGAAATGTGCTTGGTTATGAACGTTCTCTCCTCACCGTCAAACTATAACAAGGACAAGTGATAGAGAAGCTCATCGGGGATTGATAGTTAATTAAGGGAGAACTGAGAGAAACACCCTAGGAGCATGAATTGTGTATGATTCATTGAGTAAGAGATTCAACCTAGATGTACGAGCTCAACTTGTCATTTGGCCTTCCTTCTAGCACAAAAATGTTGATAGTGATGGACCTTCCAACATCAGTAGATCTCCTCAGTATGAAGTACCAACTAGACCTAACGCCATTTGGTGTGGGAATCCCATCTTTTATGATGGCCCAGTTTCCATTATCTTAAAGTTTTTCCTTAACTATTACTTGTTAGCACAGGAGAGTGGTCTGCTTTGCCTTTGAGCCATGAGGTTCATGTGCCTGGTCATTGATAGTGTTACTTATGTCAAGGTTCTTTCACCACAGAGAGAGAGGGTGGGAGTGAGTCCTAAGTCGGATGGGAGGAAGACCAACTCTATTAGAACACACAACACAATAGGATTTGCGCAACTTCTAGAAGAGAAATCCACACGGATTCAGCAATCGCAACACCCAAGGGAAGATAGCATGTACAATACTCAGTGGGAAATCCACACGATTGCAATGGTTGTTATAGCAAGTTTACGTGAAAGGTTCTGTGTGATGTCTGAGAGGTAACCAACATGGGAAAGATAATGTTAACAACCTATACAACACAGTTTCATTAATACATGTATTAGAAGAGTTGAATAAATCCAAGTGTTAAACACAGGTTAAAACAACATTTATTACAAGTGTTCAAGACAAATCTTACAAATAGTTACAACACATGTGTGAAAACATGTTGGCCTGTTAGCAGGCTTCTGAATTAAGTGAAATTTCTAAGACACATCGATGCACCATGCATCACTAACCCTATGGACGGGGCAGTGGAGCCACTACTTACTCCTCAAAGAAAATATTACGGACTCTTAGGGCTATGTGGTAGGAGCTAGGGTGAAAATTCATTTTCATGTACAAATGAGGGGGTATTTATAGCCAAGGGTGAAACCAGCCCTTCTTACTATTTGACTTCCCTCATGATTGTTTGAATTCCATGACCTTTCAATTTTACTTGACTCTTAATATGACAAGTGGATCTTTTGGAATTATATGTTACATTCAATTGATCAACAATATGTCCCACAGTAGGGATGTGGACGACATGACTCATGACAAGACTCGACATGATAGTGTTGGTACATTCATCCTGCTGCTAGTGTGCATGTTGAGTTGTAGTGCTGTTGGGTGACGGAAGTCATCATGGGGTGCCACATCTTCACCTCCACATGGCAAGGTGCACGGAGTCTTCGATGGTCATTGGATTCACATGATGTTTCATTTGCATGTTGCTCCTTACTTGTATGATGGCATGCTTGACATGTTCATTTGTTTGTGAAAAGTGTATGTCCATCTGTCTGTCCATCCGTGAACACATATTCGCATGTTCATCTATTCATCTATCCTTAAACACATCTTTGCATGATTGTCAGTTTGGTAACACATATGTTTGCATGCATCATTTGTTCGTCCATTCGTGAAAATGTCTTCTTACATGTACTCCACTTCTTCATCCCATCTGTTGTCACACCATGTTCGTTTATGTACCTGTATCTACAGTCACTCATGATGAGATGACATCAAATCCATAAAACTCGTAGTCTACCATGATGCATGATTGTTTCGAACGTATTTGACCGGGAGAGAAGACAAGGGTCCAAAACTATGTGAGGAAAGTTTTGAGCTAGGATGTATGCTCCATGCACTGCTGGTGAAAACTATGCAGAAGTCACTAGGAGACAGGGATGGGAAATCTGGATCACCGGTGACAATTCATGGGATCTGGCTCACCTAGAGGACAAATCTATGAAATTTTTGGGAGGACTAGTCCGAGCAACAGGAAGGCTGGGCAGAGAAAATTGACACAATTTCTAGAGGGAGTGGGAAACAAGAGCTTGCTAGAAAAAACTATGTAATTCCTGGGGGGAGATAACAATGGGCTACTAGGAGCTGCTAGTAGGAAATATTGCGATTATGTTGAAAGGCTAACTTGTTGACCACCTATGTGCATTTTTTGAGGTGAGTGGACTGTTGGGTGGCATAGGGATTTCTCACGAAATATATGCAATTTTTCGGGTGAGCATCCGACCGACTGACTGATGGGTTGGCTAGGAAAACTACGCAATTTTTTGAGGGAGACAGGGATGGACACTAGGTTTTTGTTTGGCCCCTCTACACATTTTTCTCAATCAGCAGAGAGGGCGAGGTCTACAACCTCTGCGTAATGTTTTAAGGGAGTGAGTCCCAGGGTGATTAACTGGTCATACTCTTGGGCTGGCCATTAGGATAGTTGATTGATCAGCTTGCGAGCATTGCAACTTGAAATGAATTATTGGATGCTTCTGTGTTGTTATGGGTGACAATCGTTTGATTCGATGGCAGGGTGGAGTTCAGGTGTTAAAGGGTAATCTGGTTGTCAGAATTTCAGAAAAAATGACTAAGTGTGTGAGTGAGTGAAATTTTTCATACATGACCTTGTGACCACGCTCACATGACTTGATGACAAGACACCTCAAACCAATAAGCCACACATGCTCAACATGATTTACCAATGATGTGAGCGACAAGCTCAATGCTTGAGATCGATCATTGAATGATCACGATGAAACTTTTTCATGACCAAAACATGGTCGCAAGCATGACATAACAATCAACATGCTGAAGATGACAACTGGTCAAACAAGTGAAAAAGAAGCATGACATGTAGAAGAAACATATAAAGAGACTTTTCATGTTTGCGGACATGCATGCTACTGAGGACATGATGATATGATAATGGCAAGTAGTCCTTGAAACTCAACTAGGAGGTGTACTTAGAAATATGTTTCGTACTTACCATACTTACCCTCAAGATGATCATGCATCTGACGGAGTTTACATGCGGTCCTGATCTTTTCCATTACTCAGTTCCTTGGTCCTTCTCCTTAACTCCTTGGAAGTAATTTCACCATGTCCCCTTTTCCTCTATTCACTAAGAGGTAGATATGTGCAATTTTAGCCAACAGAGGTTGCTGTAGGAATGAGGCCTTGGGAGGCTCATCTGTGCAGTTTCTACATTCAAGGTCGACAAGACAACTTGGACAACACTACATATTTTTGAGGCTCAAAGAACTATTGTGGGACAGGGGTCCCGTGGAGGATAACTTTGCCCAATTTATGAGTGCAGAGCTACTGGTCTGCTCTGTGCATTTGTAGAGAGCAGTGATGGGTGGGGCCTCTTGGGGCTGCAAAGTTTCAACATGCAAGGGAGGTTGGTGTCTGTGCACACTACGAGGTTTCAGAAAGGAAGGGAGGTTGGTGTCTCTACGTGCTGCGATGTTTCAGCGAGCATGGGAGGTTGGTTTCTCTGAGCACTGCAGGGTTTTAGCAGGCATGGGAGGAGGCTTGATGATTGCAAAAACAAAGTGTATATTTTCAAGAAGTTGGATGAGGCTATATTGCTTGGAAAAATGGCTAAGTGTGAGATGAGTGAAACATATGCAAACATTGATAGGACTCAACTATGATCACACACAGACATGTAGACCATCCAGAATACGTAAAACATACTTTTCTTGATGCAATAGCCTTCGTAACATGAGTGCGTGAGGTGAGAGTGAAACATTTCTATGTGATGACAAGCACTAATACACAGACAATTCCCTTGAAGCAAGAAAACATTCAATTTGCATGAAGGACAACAATAGATATGCCCAAAAGTGGCATATGCTACAAAAATATGAGAATGCAAAAAACTTCTTAGGATCAAGGAGGGGAGCTTGAAATCATCAACTTACCAACAAATGACCAAGGATGATCGATTTCAAGATCCATGGTAAGCTTTGAAATTTGCATGGGAGCCAAAATTATGGAGGTTGGTTGTAGCCGCTACAACAGGTTTCAAAATTGAGTTTTATTGATTGAGGATGAATCTATTTTACCTTTCAGCATATTCTATATCACCGTTTTTGTTGACACAACAACTAATAGATTTACTAGTGCACTCTTCTTGGACCCATCTTTCCTTGAGCTTCAAACCCTTTTCTTTCATGTTTCAACTTATAACCCTTGGTCCATATAAACTTCTTCTACGTAGTTGGAAAATGTCAAATTTTGATTTATTTAACATTTCCCTAGGATTTGTGACTAGAACCCTATGGATTCCAAATTGATTTTTGTTGAGTGAGGAGGAATGATTTTACCTTTCATCATATTCTGATTCACCCTTTATATTGGCACTGGGACATATACTTTTACTGACTTGCACTCTTCTTTGAACCATCTCTCCTTGAGCTCAAATCATTTTTCTTTTCATTCTTCAACTTATAACCCTTGGAAAATGTCAACTTCTACTACCTAGTTTCCAAATTTCAACTTGTTTTTCATATAAATTTCCCCTATGGTTTGCGACTAGAACCCTAGGGTTTTCAAATTGATTTTTATTCATTGAGGAGGAATTATTTAACCTTTCATCATATTATGAATTTCCCTTTCTTCTAATACAGGAACCGATAATTTTACCTATCTAGGCTCTTCTTCGACCCATCTTTCCCTAAGTTGAAAACCCTCTTCTTTCCATGTTTAAACATAGAACCCTTGATTTGTGCCAACTTTTGCGACCTATCTTCCTACTACCAAATCATATCATGACCTTCCATCTATGGTGACCTTTTAAATAAACATGTGTAGATTTTCTATTCACATGTCTTATGATGATGATTCACTTGAGTTACAAGTATGTTTTGTATTCCACTATGTGGAGATGGAAATTGAACAACCGCATGAGGGAGAATATGTGTCTCATCAAGTTGATCAACTAGATCATGATCAAGATGTGCCCTATGGACCTGAACAACCACTAGTAGAACATGGGCTCTATCAACCCAATCAATTGTCATTAGGTGAAAAACATGTGCCATGTCAAGCTAATCAACCAATGGAAGAAGAATATTTTCCCTATCAAGTAGATCAATCACTGCAAGAACAAATTGATTCCTATCAAGTTGACATGATAATAGGGATTAGTACTGGTTTGGAAAGGAGTGGACCATTTGTAGAAAATTTGGATGCAAGCGCAATCAAGGACCTTGGGGAGCCTATCCTTGCTTGTGCTATTACAAGCCATGTTATGAAAATCACTGGAAAAAAATTTAAGAAACATTTTGAGAAACATTCAGTTGTTGCACAATCTTAGATACTACATGGGTTGATTAAACATAAGAAACTAAAACATGTTATAAAGAATTTTTTTTCTCTAACATTCTAAAAGAAAGAAGACACATATGAATGTCACTAAACATATATCAAATTCATTCACTATGTTTGGAAAATAAAGAAAACCCAAAATTTGAGCTACGTGTAGAGAAATTACAACTGGTATTGTTGCACCAAGTACATCAAGATAGCAAAATTTGGCAAAAATGTCAAAATTGCTCCATGTCTCGAGAAAAACATTGCACAGGCATACCAAATTCAAGGTTTGAGTGAATAAAATTAATGAATCTACTTGTTGGGATCCTATCACTAGGAAGCCCTACCAAGACATACTTACAGTAGGAATCAAATCATTTGTGGTAGAGTTTTGGGAGAGCCATTCATGTTCTATTCATAATAGAAAGCATGTCATATAACATCACATAGCTAATGGTGAGTATGTAGAACATGCTAAGAACATTGTAGAAATGGAAGAAGCTGTACTCCTTGAGGAATTTAAGGAAATCAATCATCATGTGAAGATATTTATAAGGATTTTTTGGAAATTTAAGCCTTGGTTTATTAGGCGTAATAAAATCTGAGACACGTGTTATTACCGATATCATGTTAACTTTCAGTTTCATTATGAAACATTCTAGGAATTTTACAAGAAGAATTGTCATGATGACCCTCCTCCTCCTATAGTGCATGATTTTGTTTCATCAATATTGTTCATAAGGGAGCCAAAATATTTTTATTACAAGAAAATATGTATATATGGGATAAGATGCATTGAATGTGGTGATTTCTCATTTTTCCATAGGAACTTTCTTATTGATCCCAACTAGTATGGGACATAAAATGTCACCATCACATGGAAACATTATGAGTATGTTGTGGGAATTGAAGTATCTTCTTCAACTATGGCACCTAATAGGATCAACTATGTTGGTGATGAGATTTCTATTTAAAAATTCATGGGTGTGTTTGAAAACTAGATCTATAAATATGCTAGATCTTTGATATAGATCCTTGATATAGATCTGATATGAAAATATAAGACAATGCAAATAAACCCAAGAAATAATATGAAACTATTCTTTATTGATCAAACCCTTAAGGTAGGGCAACACCATACATTCACTCCTTAAGGAAGGAGAACACTCCACAATCCAGATGCATGTTCCTACAATAATCCTTGGCCCCTCTCCATGTGGAGTCTCTGGCCTCTATATAGGCCTCATACATACAATACCATGGATCATTACCATGATTCCCTCATACCATCGAACTAATACCATGGGCCCATTACATTATTACTAACTACTTGTGGTCCCTTACATGATATGGGTTAACCACCTTATTTATTACTATGGCCCATCACATTATTACTTTATTACCTTGGGTACCTCCCTTTGTACCCCATATTATCTCCCTTAGCTATATAACATTCCACCCCCCTTAGCATGTTTCATCCCCAAAACATTGGAAGAACACAAATAATAAGATCTACTCAAAAGAGTATTCCATTGGTACCATGCACGTCCATCTAGCCATCGAAGAGAAAGGTGAAACCTTGACCTCGCTGGTGTCTCGCTCACTTGAGATGGAAGCTGACCATGACAATGCTTCTGTGTTGATGTGTAGTAGGTGGATTTTCACTCCTCTCTATCTGTCTTGTGAGGGTTGTTCTCCTTGTGGCTAATTGGTTGCCATCTTGTTGGTTGTTGTCTTGCGGGCTTATGTGGGTGATGATATGTTGAATTTTTAACCCACAATGTCTTTTTCTTTAATTTACCCCTTACTAGAACCTGACTGTTATGTTGTGGTCCCTGCTCTGGTGTCTTATCTTCCAATATTACTTCAACCAGTGAGCCCTCATCTGATGTATTAGCACCTGTAACTTTTTCTTCTTCATCCTCTGTTTGTGTTTGGTTGCTAATCATCACTAGTTCATCATCTGATATGTCATTCCTTGGAACATCTTCTGTTTCAGCCTCCACGTACTCTACCTGTTTATTGATGGAAATATCCTGTAATGTAATTTTCTTCTTTTTATACTAGAGCTTCAGGAATTTCTTCTGCACATTAATATTGATAGTACCCACCGATTCCATCCATGGGTATCCCAAAACAACATCCATATTATCCATCTCTGAAGTATAAAAATCACCATGCAACACATACTTATCCATATAAATCTTCAAATCCTTATACACGGGAACATCCTCATCATCCACCTATGTGTTTTCAATGTGTTTTGCTGAAACTAGAAAATTTCTTTGCCAAATTAACATTGATAAAATTATGCTTGCAACTAGGATTTATAGAAACAATGATCTTCTCCTTTTGAATCAATCGATAAACCTGTAATAAGGATATACCTGTAGGAAATAGCCCCACATGTTTCTCCTTATGAGAGCATCTGTCTAAAAGTAATTTTTCAAATTCTTCATTGGGTAGGTTGGAACACTTCTTTTGGTTAAGTAATCCCCACCATGTGGCTGTCTCATCTTCAAAATTACCCACTACCTACCATTTCCAATTGTTTTTCCATAACTTCTTGTATTCTTTTATGTATTCTTCAATAGTAGGACCATTATCTTTTCCTGTAAAACATAGCACTGCCATGAAGAGGGTTTTGAAAAAATTCACTTACTTGGCGAAAATTTGAAATTGTCACAGTTTAGTTAATATCGCTCAGAATCCCTATTATGACCTATTTTCAGAAATGGAACAATCATTCTGCATCTTCCCATGAGATAGAAATCTTAATCCAGACACTGAAATTTCAAATCTACGCTACAACTCTCCCGTCGTCACCAACATTTCTGCAAAAAAGAGCTGATTTTAAATCAATGATATCTCCCTCATCCAGACTCTGATTTGACTAATTTGTTTTTTGAAATTTGGTATTTTTTCACAAAGAATCCATATCTGTAATTATATTCTATAGAAATTGCACCATGACTTCCAAATTTGTGCTGCAAACTCCCAGCCCCAAAAAGTTATCTACAAAACAATGGATTTTTAGATCAGCGATACCTCCATCATCTGGACTCCGTTTCAGCTGATTTTTTTTTCGAAATCATGTATTTTTTAACAAAAAATTTAGATCTATAAGTAGATTTTGCATATTTTGCTCTAAAATATACATATCTGATCTACAAACTCGCCGCCCCAGAAATCCTGCAAAAATAAATAAAAAAAATTCTCCACTTTTTCCCAAGGAAGTGCTCTGATACCACTTGATATAGATATGATATGAAAATATAAGATAATGCAAATAAACCCAAGAAATAATATGAAACTATTCTTTATTGATCAAACCCTTAAGGTAGGGCAACACCATACATTCACACCTTAAGGAAGGAGAACACTCCACAAGCCATATGCATGTTCCTACAATAATCCTTGGCCCCTCTCCATGTGGAGTCTCTAGCCTCTATATAGGCCTCATACATACAATACCATGGATAATTACCATGATTCCCTCATACCATCGAACTAATACCATGGGCCCATTACATTATTACTAACTACTTGTGGTCCCTTACATGATATGGGTTAACTACCATATTTATTACTATGACCCATCCCATTCTTACATTATTACCTTGGGTATCTCCCTTTGTACCCCATATTATCCCCCCTAGGTATATAACAGTCTTAGATTTTTGTGATGCATATTGATCATTAGATTGTCTTTCGGAATAATCACATCATTGAGACTTGGTTGACATTTTCTACTAATGTGGTTCATCCTTAGGATAAATGTGAAAAAATAAATATTCCCGAATGTTTAAATAATAAAGATGCATCCTAAATCAGAGTCAGATACTATGAACTAACTGTTAGGAAATGGTTATTATGAAATAGCTATTGGAAATTAGTTTCTAATCACTAATTCCCAATAGATTTTTCATAACAATAATTTCCTAAATGCTAGTTCATAATGGCTAACTCCAGTCTAGGATGCATCTCTTCCATTTAAACATTTGGGAAGATTGAGTTTTTCACCTTTCTCCTAAGAATGAACAACACTAGCTTGTTCGAAACGTCGACCAATTATCAATGATGTGATTATTTCGAAAGACAATCTCATTATCTATAAATATATCAAACACTCACACAAGTCTAGGTGGAAATCATATGAATTTAAGCATTTTCCCAAAGTATTTTAGCCAAGGACAATCTTATCGGTGGTGGACTTTGTTGAGAATTACACATTTTCTCCTCAAACAGAGATACATAGTAAGTATTATCACTCATACCAAGTGTCCATATTTGTACATGTTCTATGCATACGTGGACAATTCAACATTCATGGTAGGGATAACAATGATGAGTCATTCGATGTGATTAAGTAGTATCACTTTTACATCAGCGATGATCATGAGTATGACACCTTGTCCATGGAACATTTATTTTACCTAATTTATGAATCATTAAAAAAATGACATATCATTCAAGAAGCATTGGATATATTCATATGGTTTTGTAGGTATTTCAACTTAGCACACATCTTTTATTTGTTAAGCCAACTACACAAGAAGAAAAATAATCAACATAATCGAAGATACTTTGAGGAAAGACATGGAAAGGGTGAGCATGATGGTGTAAGTGCTTGTGTGAAGCAAGCACTTAGGATGTACCAAATGAGTCATGATGCAGATCAACTCAAATAATCACTAGAGGTGGTCAACTAGTGTAGATTACATTTATGACACGAAGGTCACAGATCTATAAGTCCTGTGCATATGGTATTCTAGAGTATTGAACTTGGTGATGTGATTAGATAAATTCCTTGGTATTGTAATATTGTAGAATGAAGAATGGATATACTTAGTTAATAGTAAATACATGGGGGAAATATTTTCCATCGAGACAACAAAAGCCACATGTCTTTGTGAGTTTTTCTTTGGTGTTGATGGATGTAGACTTGTTCACTATGAAGAAAAATTACGTGAAAGGATGGAAATATGTCCCTCTTAATCCAAAGGGACCTCAGCAATTCTGACATGGAAAGAGATGCATGATGAAGAGACCATCATTTCACTTGATCATGATCAAGTCTATGATCTCGTAAGGAAAGGAATGTGGCCCATCTATCATTAACAATTTCATCTATAGATTGAATTCTTTAATGTATATAGCTAATACATATTTTGTATTTTTTTGTAGGTGATGTTTTCCTATCACTATCCCCATAGAAAATGAAGAGAATGTGTCCTACTATTGATTTTATGCATGTTGGCTTGAGGGGGCCTATCCCAGGTTTAGTGTTAGCTAGCCAAAAAAATCCCTACATTAATGGCCCTTTTGGCATTAGCCCATGGAGCACACACCGAAATCTCACCTAAAGTAGTATGGGGGATGCTGGAACCAAGTTTTTGTACCCTGAGATGGTCATGATGTCATTGTATCCCCTTTATCACTTCCTTCACGCAGGTCACTTTGCTCTAGGATTTGCTAGACGAGCCCTCTATTTTTTCCTTCAATACCTTTGGAAAAGGGTTCAATTGTCCTTTGTGCAGCCCTAACCCTTGATCTAGAACCTTTCGCGCTGCTAACGTAGCGTACCATGCAAATTCCTAAACTAGTCTAAGTGTCCTACTTATCTTATTGGTTACTCATATTTAGAACCACGTAAACATATATTCTTATATATATTCAGTTATCCAACATAACCATAGACATTCGCGCATCACATAAGCATTATAAAGGAAATTCATACATAAAATGATAAGATGCATTAATCAAAACAAAGACCCAGGAATTGTACAATAATTCTCTTTAATGATATCTTGCAATCAATTACAGACTCTATTCACCTTGCGCACACACCTGTAGGGGTCCACACACTTAGCTATCAATTTCTACTCTAGGCCTCTACACACTCAGCTGCAGAGCCTCTACCTATGCTACGACCCAAAACTTAGACTTCTTGCTTCAGAGCTATGACTCTCTGACATGATTTTTCACTCTAACAACTTAGAGCTTAGCTCTTTTCATACAAACCCATGGTAGGTGGACCGTGGGTAGATATCTTAAAGCTGCCTTTACTTTACAAAACTAACTATGTACAACCCCTGTATGACCTACAATACCTATGAGCTCCGCAACGACAAATGTGGAGTCTTTACAGGTTTATTACAAAATTTGACCAAAATATGGGCTTTTAGCCGCAAAACTATCCTTTGGGGGATCCAATTCCCAACAATGCATATAGGTGAAAAGTAAGCTGGTGAGATCATATGAAGATGGACAATTCACATACCAAATTGGTGGCATGGTTCTGATGGGCCATTATTTTCAGAAGGTTAAAAAATAGATTGATCACATCATTTATAGAGATTTTATGCCTAAATATATATCTTTTCAATACATTCATTTCGTCATATCGTCTTAGATCAATCTCATAGAAATAAAAACAAACAAAGGTGAACCAAGGAGATAGAAGATGAAAAAATCATACCATGAACATATTATGGAGACTTTCATTCCTATGAGACATTGGCCAAATTATTATATGATTCAAATGGAAATCCCTAAACCCAAGTATATAACAGTCAAGTGTAATCTAATCTAGTATAAGAGATCTCAAATGTATTATTTTTGTAATCTATAAATGTAACAGTTGAATGCTCTTGTAATTTTGTAACTTGAATAGAGAAATGTTTCCCTCTTATCAAGGATGGATTCATAACTTTGTATATATGTTATATATTATTTACTTACCTTGAGGTGCTTAAGTTTCTAAAGTACACCAAATTTCAATGAGGTTTTATTTTTAGGGATAAGATCCTTATTTGAACCCCATAAATATAAAATTTAATTAGAATTTAGAAGCAATAGGGGTTTAGATTTAGATTTAATTAATTTTTTTCATCTTCAATTTTTTTAATTCCATGTGTATAGTATTCATGTTGATCATGCAAGAAATTTTATAGATCTATATACATGTCATACCTATTTGGTTTCTAGAAAATCCATTTTAGTATGTAACAACTAGGTTGATATATTATTTTCCTTAACATTGAAATTCAACAATCTAGGTTATGAACATCATTGAAATATTTTTATGTTACTAATAAATATGTTGTGTGCCAATTTGATATAAAACATGGAAAGAGTTATACATCATATTGGAATGTAAAAAGTGCAACACACACACACACACACACACACACACACACACACACACACACACACAGATATATATATATATATACAGAGAGAGAGAGAGAGAGAGAGAGAGAGAGAGAGAGAGAGATCATGTTATGAATATTATGTTCTTAGATAACCTTAAAAGAAATAAATCAAATAAAACTTATTTGTATTTTACATATTGACATCTAAATCAAAATCATTGTAATTTAACATGCTTTGATTATGCACTAAAATACACTTTCTACAAGCCAATATGAAAACTAAAATTATTACTTTGTAGAATTTTACTTCTTGAATGTTCTTAATTGAGGCTCTTAAGATACAAAATTGACTAAAATACTTCGATAAGAAATTAAATTTAGGAAAGCGCATAAAATTATAGAACATGTCACTAATTGTTTAAATTGACATACATTGACTCTGCTAAAAGACACTTTCAACATATTCAATATTAAATTGATCTACATGATACATATTAGCTCAGTTTAAATATCAAAGTGACTTGCATCATAGTAATATTATACTTATTTACTTAGATTATCAAACTAGAATTCAAAATTGTTATTTGTAAAATTTAACCTCTTGAATGTTCTTAATTGAATTCCTTAAGTTAAGGAATTGATTGAAATATTTGATAGCCAACTAAATTTAGGAAAGTTCATAAAATTATATAAAATTATCTAAAAAAATATCATTAAGTATTTTGTGGTCTATTAAATTCCAATACATATGACTTAGATCATGTGTTATGACTAAGCTCCTATGTATGACCTCAAAACAAATAAAATTTAATAAAACAAGTTATTAGTTAAACATTACTAGTTTAAGACATCTTTTAAAATTAAATTGAAAATGTATTTCAATCCTATTTGTGTTTTTTAATTGAACCATGAACATATGTTTTAGTTCATTTTAAGTATCAAAATTACTTGCATCATAGTCTAAGATTGTACTTATTTTCTTTGTTTATTTCCTAAGAAGTCAAAATTGTTATCTTCTTAGTTATGTATAATAATAAACTATCAATATGAAAATATATACAAGTTACATTATACATATGAACATCCAAGAAATGAAATAATAAGCATCCATAAACTAAAATAATGTTCATGCATCCATAAACTGTCCATGTATGGAAATACAAAAAATCTGTACATCACATGTGAATGTGCCTTATGAAATGGTCTCGAAAATATACAAACTATCTATGATCCACTCTAGAAAGTATCACTTGTAAAAATCTTATGTGTTTTCTATTGTGCAGAGTGTGCCCATAATCTAGTACTTAAATACAACACATTCAAATTTAAATTAATTAGAACATTATTTCTACGAAATAATCAATCTGGAAATAAAGTATTTTGAACTATGCATTTAAATAGTCCACTTCTTGTGATTCAGTCGAGCACAAATGGAAGTCAGGTGAGCTGGGGGTCTGATCTATCTATATATTTTCCTATAGATTCATATCTCATTTAATATCCTAAAACATAAGACAAGAATATACTTTACTCTTTATAGGGGAAGCCCATAAAGATCGATGAAAACAATAATCAACATGAGGAATAAATTCAATCAATGGCACATAACACAATACGTTTTCATAGGGAAAGCCACTACTCAAAACCCCACCTATCTATATTGCATTAAATTAGAAATATGATTGAATATACAAATCTTGTTCTCACAAGAAAATTTCTGCAAAAGTATGCTCTACTCTCTACCTCACAAGACCGTTATTATCCAACACTTAGCCAATTTACACTGCCTACGAAGCCCCTATTTCTTTGCCCAACTCCTAGGATGAACAACCCATATTTAAAGGGAATTCATGCTTCCAAAACTGTGGAATCGAAACATATGTCCTCTAATTTCATACATGATATTTACAACTTAGTAAATCATACAAATAATAGTATATTATCCCTAGACTCTAGTCCCAACCGGGTCTTTCTCTGAACTAACATGCATCAGCTTCTCATGAGGGAATCTCTAGTTAACTGGAGTAACACTTGTGGATTCACCAGTGCACCAACTATCTGTTAGTCCTCTATTAGTTCCATGAAAAGTTGTAACTAAGTTAACTTACCATAACTAAGTAAACTAAGTTATCTAATTACAAATAAATTTAAACTGATACTGGACCTTGAAAATTTAAGGAAAACACTTACATGACCTCTAAAAGACTTCAAAGTAGAAATTACTAAGCTAACTAAGTTAACTATTACAAGTTTCTATGAGAAAATAATCACAATTTTAATTCATAATCTAATTCAAGGACAAATTAAATTGGAATTTTTGGATTTTATTTTTAACAATTCTTGTTGCTATTTTCAACAATCCCTCTCAACAAGAAAGGAATTCAAATAAATCCTAATCCTGAACCTTTGAAATGTTCTACATGCAACACTTATCTCTAGTGTTGTTGCTACAATAACTCAAGAAAGAAAGAAAAACATCCAACTTGAATCAATATGATGCATCTGTCATCAAAGTCTCTAATTCTTACTGCCTTTGTCGACTTAAAACTTGGCACTTTTTCTAAGTCCATGTTTCTACACTTTTGTCAACCCTTCTTTGTGCTTTTTAGTATCTGACTTCTCTTGCCTATATCACTCTGATCTCTATGTAGGTCACCAAACACTAATCCCTCCCACTACTATGTACTTTTTGGCTCCTGTAGAAAGATATGATCCATGAGATAAAACCTCTCAATGGACCCTACCCAATTTGAGCCCTCTTGGGACTATCACTTCACATTGCCCGACCTCACACCTAGAGGTATGGTTGCATGTTCTTTCTTAGCCCACTTCACTCAAAATTTCCCCCTATTGGAGGTCTCTACATGAGTGGATGCCTCCACTCAGTCTACTCTCTGCATCTCCAATTATGGCTACTCCACAATTGTCTGAGATTGCTTCTAATTCATATTCTTCTTTACTTGATTGGATCTCTCCACTCAGTCTCCTCTCCTCTTCTCCAATTGTGGCTAATCCACAATTTCCTAAAGATTCTTTTGAGGCTTCTTCTGGGGCTGCATATTGAGAGGTAATTTACTCTCACTCTCAACCACCAAGTCTGTAACCTTTTCTTTTCTCCTTAAGTATTTTCGTGCATCTTGTACCTCAAGAGAAAACAAGTTCTTAACCCATGCACGGATATGTTTCAACAGTCCCATGGCGATGTGCCACAATCTTCCAATACCATGACTGCAAAAAGATTATTCTTTAGTCTGGGAACATACATCACATCTGTGATCCTGAGAGTAGAGCTAGACTCCCTCTAAAAGGTATCCAAAATCTATGTTCTGCTTGAGGCCTTTCTCCTTAAAATCACTAAAGAGATCTATGTTCCCTGTCATATGGAACGAGGAACCATTGTCATGATACCACATGCCTCCCATTACAGTGTTGGCCACACATCAAATGAGAGTGAAATCAAGTTTAAATAGTGGAGTTAGGGCTTCATCTGTTGCAGCTACTATAGTCTCCTTCTTGCTTTCTTTCTTCTTTGGGCAATTCATGGCATAATGACCATGCTCGTGATAAT
The DNA here is from genome assembly GCA_000404065.3 of Pinus taeda. NCBI lineage: Eukaryota > Viridiplantae > Streptophyta > Pinopsida > Pinales > Pinaceae > Pinus > Pinus taeda. The sequence goes on from APFE031372703.1 coordinate 131,733, forward strand.
GAAAACACTTGACTTTTGAAAATTCCATCTTCTTGTCACCCACCTTGCCTTGAGACTTCTTTTCCTTACTCACTAAGGAAAAGTACTCTTTCACTTCTTTGGAAGAGGTCCCATTTCTAGTGTTCCCTTGAAACTTCTCTTTTACCAAATCCGAACATAGTCATTCCCAATATGGAAGCTTCTTCCTCCCATTAATAGATTCCTGATAACTATGCCAACCATTGAAGTCCTAGAAGAGCTAGGCTCACAATATCATACTCGGAAACAATGATTCCAACACTTCCAAGCTCATCTTAACAATGAGTGAACTTGGTCAAGTAATGTGGAATTTAGTTTCCCACCTCCATCTTTAATTTTTTAACTTTATATTTTAGTGCCAACTTCCTATGCTCACTATTATTCTAGAAAAGGTCTGTCAATTCTTTCGACATAGAATATGGAGTCTCCTTCCCATGAAGACTTGAGATAATGTGGCCTCAAACTCCCTCAATAAGTATTCACCTCGCCCTTGCCACACACTTCTTCCATTCAGCCATATCTTTCGCATCTGATGTTGGTGGCTTAGGAATGTATTTATCAATTGATTCCTTCAAGCCATTATCCTCTAAAGTGGGCTCCATCCTGTCCTTCTGGGCTATGTAATTGGAGCTCCCATCCAAGGCATACTCGAGCTGCAAACTATAGAACATCATCTGTCGATCCATAAGTGTGTATTACAAATTTGAATTTGACCTATTACCCTTAACTAAAAAACTTCAAAATATCCTCTATTATATTGTAATCAGCTTTGGTACCATGTATAATTTCATGTAGATTCAAACCTCATGTAAAATCCTAAAACATGACACAAGAATATCCTCTATTCTTTACAATGGAACCCCAAAAAGATTGGAAAAAACAATAATCAACAAGAGGAATAACATCCATCAATAGAACATAAAGCAATAATTTTTCCTTGAGAAAGCGACTACTCAAAATCCCACTTATTTATATTCATTAAATCATAAATACGAGTGAAGATACAAAGTGTTTTCTCAAAAGAACATTTACGCACAGGTATGCTCTAGCCCCTACCTCAAAAGCTCGTTATTACCCAACACTTAACCAATTTTGACTACCTACCAAGCCCCTATTTCCTTGCCCAATTCCTAGGATGAATAGCCTGCATTTAAAGCTAATTCATGCTTCCAAAATTGCACAATCTAAACATAGCTCCTTCTGTTATTGCATGCATGACATTTACAACTTAGTAAATCATACAAATGATTGTACATTGTCCCTTCACTCTAGTCTCAACTGGGTCTTTCTTTCAAATGACATAAATGAGTTTCTCATGAGCGAATCTTCAATTAATGAGAGTAACAATTGCGGATGCACAAATGCACCATCTAACTATTAGTCATATAGTTCCACAAACAGTCGGAACTAATTTAACTGACCATAACTCAGTAAATTGAGTTATCTAATTACAACTCAATTTAAACTCATACTAGACCCTTAAAATTTAGGGAGAGAAATTACATGACTTACAAAATACTTCCAACTTGAAATTCCTAAGTCAACTTCTATAACTTAAAGAAAGAAAATTTTTAAAACTTAGGAATAAAAAAATTCACCCCAAATGTTAGTCCACGAGTGTTATTAGGTGGAGGTGGTGGTAGAGGACATGGAGCCATGAAAACATGCACTAGAGGAGGTTGCTATGGCTACTCAACTTCCGCCCTTAGATGACCTCAAAATCTCATCTATGCTTGCATGTCACCATGAAATTATTAATATAAATTCAATTTGATACAAACTTATTAATATAAATAATGTATAATTTGATGATAAGAGTCAAAATTTCCATATATATGTACTTGCTATATGTCACATGGGTCGTGAAACCTCCAAGTGTCATAGATGGTATTAGGACATGTACACGCATATGAAAAAGGTTGGGCATGCCCTAAAATCTTAAGATATGAATCATCATGTAATGCAACTAGTGGGCCACGAGGCAATGAAGGTGGTTTACTCATCTGTCCACACAATTTGACATGTGAAATGTCCAATGTCCTATACATGTTATTTGCAATGGTATGCGTAGTCTTAGTGCCAAGGTGTGATGATTGCTCTAGCTCTATCAGTAATACCATGCTGCAAGATGGTTGTGGGAAAAATATCAGAGGTGGTGCTACATGAGCATGATCCCTACAAGCCTCGATAGATTCATAACTATGTCCCAACCAGGGTCCATAAAACTTATATCCATTGTTGGTGTGATCTGACCTTATATGCAACATGAAATCCATATATATATGACTTGCAAAGTAAATGGGGACCTATTCATGGTGGGGAAATTGGCCTCAAGCTCAAATGAATCAATCATGAACAAGAGGAGTGATGTCGACATTCTTAAATTTTTTTTACTGGAATTAGACTAGCATGTCTACAACAACACTCTAGAGGGATGTCAAACAACTCCCCACGAATATCAATGTCTTGATGGTGCCTTTCACTTGCTTCCAAGTATGTGGGCCTCTAACCTATAGCCTCCTAATCCTATGTATGGAATATAGGAGGTGGCTTTGTGGGCCCACCCTATGGTATGTCTCGATCAACATGTTGTTGCTATCCAACATCAGATACAAACTAGGCCTAGTAGGCAAACTAGTAGAGATTGTGGCTAGCTCTCATGTGATCCATGTTTGTTGGGTCCTAGCTTCCCCAACTATGATACTAGGTATAACATCGTTCCACAAAGGGATTGACACTACACTTTCATCCTCGTCTTCACCTTGATGAGGGTTTGCAAATGATAAAAATAATTTAATATATATAACAAACTAGAAGCATAATAACATATACATTACATTCAAAGACATTAATTGAAGATGATTTAAAAATTAAATACAATTTCAAGACATAAACACATAAAGTTTAAAGAGGATTTAAAATGGTAAATGTATACCTACAACAACTAAATAAATTCCACTATTTGTAGAAATATCATCAACAAAGACAGAAACACCACCTTTGACACTCTGGTTGGTGTTAGAGGGAGGATCTATGAGTGGAACAAACACTCTAGTATGTCTACGTGATCTAGCTCGACCATGTATAACATATCGCCCAATACTCTTACGGGCTATGGTTGGAGGGTGTATGGGATATGGCTTTGAAAATTATATATAATACATACAAATGAATCCAAGAAAAAAAAGTTGATATAGAAATAATGTTCACAAGAAAATTAGTTATAAACATGAGTAGAAGAATCTAGGATAATATCCTAATCTAAATAGAGTGTCTATTTTGATAAATTATCAACCAAAGTATTAAGCTCCATGGAAGCGCAATCAAAAAAATGTGATTGAAAATAACTTAGGTTTTTTCCCATTTATAAATAATGCATTTTTTACATTGAGTAGAAATATGTAGATATATGTAAACAATTGAAATAAATCTATTTGCAAAACGAATAAAACTTAATGGAAACCAAATACTCCATAAGACAAGTTCTTATAATGTTATATTTTTACACATGACATGTACTAGGTGCAAGCACTTGAAGACAATGTTTCTAGTATGACACACTACATAATTAAATAGTATGGAACAAGTTAGAAAAGAGTCAAAATGATTATATATTCACCTTAAATGCACTTTTCGTTATGGATTTAATGTTTGTATCAATGATGCATTGTCGAAGATTAAACCTTATACATATATATATATACACACACACATCTCTCTCTCTCTCTCTCTCTCTCTTATATATATATATATATATATATATTATATATATATATATTATATATATGGTTTATGTGTGTGTGTGTGTTATACTTATGCTATGTTGCATTATATTGTTAAATAAAAAAAATAAAAACTGTAATTTAAAAAATAGTTACACAACTAATAAATTTGATAAGGATGGAAACTAAGAGATATATATTTGTCATATCATTGTATTAAACATGTTTGCAAATACGAGTAATGGAAATTTTATCGAAAATTACAGTTTATGGATCAACTTGAGTCTTAAAGAGTTGTTGAGCATCACCCATCTAATGTTATTATGAAGAGCACATTATGTTAAATAGTTATAGAACTATGTTAAATGTTATATGTGTGTTTGTGTGTGAGAGAGAGAGGGGGAGAGAGAGAGAGAGACTGAGAAAGAGATGTTATAGCTATAACTATGTTATATATAGTTATATAGTTATGTTACATAATTATATACAATTATGTTATGTGTGTGTGTGTGTGTGTAAAATTTAATTAGATAAGAAAAACTTGTTTTTTGGATTTTTAATTTAGTAAATATTTTTATTTAAGTACAATTTAATTTTATAAAAAATTACTAATATTATTTAATGTAATTTAAAATAATAAATCTTATTTAAATTAAATAAAAAATGAAATAAAATTTCTTATTAGATTTAAAAGAGCTTTACCATGAGCTAACCATATCATTATGTCAACTCAAGAGCTTCCTAATTTATTTATTGATTGGTTATAGTTTATGGATTTTTTATTTGAATTTTTTTAGGCATATTTATTGTCAAATTTGTCTGAAATTTAAAATGCATTTTGAATAAACAAAAAATCATTTTTTTTTTTTGAAATTTTGTTTCACTAAATTCCTAAACAAAAACTTGAAAATATAAAACAATTAAAAAAAAAAAGTTATCATAAAAAATATGTATAATAAACATGCTACCATTGTAGATAACATATATAATGAAATAAAAATAAATTGAAAACTAAATTATAGTTTTTTTTTGTTCTTTTCAAGGGTTTTCTTCATGGTTTTCTAAGTTGTTTTTGGTCTTCTAGGGTTTTGTTGGTGCTTTTCTAGGTTTTTTGTGGTTTTCAAGGGTTTTCTTGCTGGTTTATTGTGTTTTTCATGGTGGATTTCATGATTGTTTATGTAAATTTTTTATGCTAGGATTTTTCAAATTAATTTATTTTATTCTACAAAAAATTAATTAAAAGAGACAAAAAAGATAGGAAACATATTAACACGAGAAAATGATACACATGTTTGCACAATCCATACCATGCTAAAAGGCATCCAACATAATGCATAGGTGAATATTTTCTAGTTGAATACATAAATGAAATTTAAAAACATAAATTTATCCTAAGATCCAAAGTTTACAAAGACAAAAAAATTATGTCACCCTGACTATTTCTTCGATAGTCGGGCACATGCATAATATCCTTCAAAAGCCACACGGTCGCAAAAATGGATGACTCAGCAATTCGGGACCACTCCACACACTTGGTGTTGATTCTCTAGCATCATCAATGTCCACGACAAGCGAATTTTAGTCACCCTGAATATATTCATCCATGAATGGAACCATCTTGTCCTACTCATGTGTCATTATCATGCATGAACCAAGAGGGGGAAGATAGATTCAAAAAATCTATATAAACAGTCCATGGGTGAGCCAAAATATGAGACATTGTTATGTTGGTCAAATTGCTATCAGAGCAAACAACCATTCCATTGTTGAAGCCAAAGAAGGGAAGAGCACTATCCTTTTGGCCATATTTATTCTAAGTAATCCATCATCCTAGAGAGAAAAGAGGAATCCACTATTGGAGAGTCTTTATACTTCTTTCAGCAAGACGAGAAAATTCAAAAGAGATTAAGGAAAAGAACCCCCCTTGCTGAGGATTTTTTAGCACCATAGCTCAAAGAATTATTTTCAAGTGTCTAAGATATGTCTATTGTCTTCAATCTCTACTACCAGGAGTCCATAAAGGGAGTTTTTTCCATTATTTTGTTGACTTGTTTTCTCCATTTAACATTGTTTGTGTATTTACCTCTTTGTTTAGTTTATGTTTATGTATCCATTGTTTACATTGTTTAAAATGTTGTGTTTATTTAACTTTGTGCACTAGCAACACCAATTCTACCTGTGATTATTTGTAGGGAACAATCAACTATTAATGAGGTGTCTTTTGGTAAATCATTTCCAAAAAACTACTACCACAGTAATGGTGACCATATTGTTATCTTTTCATTAATCTAAAGATTGTGTTTGTAGGACCTTCTCTGTACGTAACCATAATACAATGTGCTCAACACCTCTCTCGAATTTTTGCAGGACCATAGGGAACTGTTTTGAGCCCACATAATTGAAATTTTCATTTTATTTTCTCACCCACATGACTCTACTCTGACAGACATGCACACGCATCTGCGTGTCACTAAACTCTTGTGGTCACCAGAAAGCAAAAGGGAGCCTTGTATTTTCTATTTTCTCAGGTGATTGGAAGACTTTAGTGAATTTCCTTCAGCTCTGCATTTTGTATTTTACGTTTATCATGCATGGTTTCTCTACTAACCTAAATTGGTCGAGAAATTAAAAGTATTTTTCATTTGTATTTGCAATACATACATAGCTTAATTAAGGAGAGAAGTAAGTGGCCCAATTCCACATATGTTTTTCAAATTATTTTGCTAAAATTTTCTAAAAATCACATAGCTTAATTACTAAAGGAGCAAGTGGCCCATCATCCACAAATAATACTACTAACCAAAGCATTCATTTCTTCATTTTTTGGACTAGGAGAAATTGTTATTAGAGAATGTAAGTAATCTATGCTTGCCTTGCTTCTCTTAGACAAGCCCGGGTTTGCATATGATAACTTTCTTAAATCATTTCAATTTATGTCTCCCTTGTTGACATTCACATAATTTAATACGAAAAGAGTAAGTGGCCCATAATCCACAACATATTCATTTTTCAATGCAAGGAACAATCAACACTTAGTGAAATTAGAAGGATATCGTAAAGGATCATCGAATATCTGCATCTTACCACACTTCATGCTCACTTGCATCACACACTAAGATTCCATAAGATTTGTACGACAAGGCATCTAGTTTCTGGAGCTTTGGGTACTTAGTTTAACTTGGGTTATAGAATCACTCCATAAGTGAATTAAGACTCCTTAGAAACAACCATAACTTGAACCAATTAAGTTTTACCACAAGGGACACCAAAAAATTTATAGTTTAGGTTAGGACCATTCAGGGTAGGCATCCCATAAGCCTCCATGGTCATGTTACACTTTTGAAACATAGTTATTGGCTTTCTAGGGAGCTTAATCCTTCAATCATTCCATGGAAAAGAATACCTGATCATGGCAGAGACCCGATTCAGAGGGGGCTTTGACTTAGGTCTAGTATGTACGGTACTCTTTGAGGATACTTAACCCATCTAGAACTCAGTATTGGTAACTTACTACCAAGAGGGAGAAGACACAAATGCTCACGTGGGACAAAGGATCTTTAGCGGCAAGAATATAGGTCATCCTTTCCCTATAGGTGATGGTACACGCAGCACTTGAACCTCATTTCTAGTACCTTAGTTGATTCTTCAGTTGCTGGAAGGTGTAGCCAGTTCTTTCAGGACATTGCTTTGGGACCCATCAGAAGGTATCTTCACAAGGCTCAGCTATTTTTAGAGTGGTAAGGATGATTAGGTATGCATAGGATTTTAGTATCATACACAACAAATAAAAACCTTCTTCTTGTTTGATCGATCACACAACTTAACTGTAAAAAGAAAGTAACCATTTATATCTTTGATTTTTCATTTTATGATATTATTTCATTGATACTTATCTCCTTCCATCACCATACACAAAGTACCACACTCTCTAATCAATAGCATAGGGGACCCCATGACTCATAGCCAATCTAGACATTTTTTAAACGTCCCCCCATTACTGAGAGATGCACTAGGACTCTTGCCATTTAGGCGTAGAGGATGTCACACAACCATGATTATTGGACCTTCCTTTATTGGGGGGGCCGCTCTACATCAAAGTACACCCTTCACCACCCAAGAAGGATCCCCACATGATACCCCTTTAGGTAGCCCACACACCACTACTTTGGATAGTCCTTAAAACACCCATCGAGGTAGATTTTTTGAGACTTCCCCACAAAGGACCCCTTTACATATAGCTATTTGAGTTCATTTAGTGATGGTAGATAAGTAATAGATATCGCTCTTAGATTATTTAAACCCATAGGATTTAAGCAATCTAACAAATGATATGATCTTCCATGGCCAAAATTGGCTAGTTATGCCCATCAAGCTCCCTTCAGACATTCCAATGTATGAACGGGAAACAATGCAAAGACCTAGGAATCCATGTCATGACATTTCACCTGTGGTGTTCATCTAATAGTATCACTGATGATACGATTAGATTACAACTATTTTAATGCACCTTTGGGTCTGCAACAAGATTCTACATTGACTAACCTTCTCTGTCGCATAGAAAATTTAACTCCCTAGCTACAACTTTCCTCACCTTCTTCCAACTCCCAGATCTACATGATTTGGGCCTAGAACTCCTCTCCCACTTCAAAAAAACACTCGCTACCCACATCTTGGATCATATACATGAACGGCAGAAACATCACAACCTATGCAAAGCTCAATTTGAAGATAAAGTCCTCTTCGACCTATTTTCGAGATCACTCACATCGGAAATCTCCAAAGACGTAGAAAATTCATGCCTGAATAATGAGGAAGAATATGTTAGTAAAGCTCAATAGTTGGAGCTTATTTACGCCTAGTATAGGTACATTTATCATGTGCTCCCAAACACCCCACACCTGCAAAATTATAAAGAGACCACAGGCACATCAAACATTACTGATTGATTGATTCAGTCCATCACCCAAAATAAATTGAGTAATAGCTACCAGTACCCTCGATACTTGTTCAATGTCTAGCAATTGGATGCTACGTGGATTGTACCACCATTGCAACATACATGATACTACCCCAGTCAACCCACAACTATGCAGAATATAGTCAGTAGGGTTAACCAACATCAAGCCCCTTAGGGAGGCTCATAACCTCCCCCACAGGGAAACTAACACACCTCTTGGAATACGGATGTAATGTCCTCTTACTAGAATCCATAAATTAATTAGGGACACTGAAATCACTATTCTCCTTTCCCTGCACAACAATAGAATAACCTACCAATGCAAAATAATGCAAGGGTTAATCTAGTACAACCTTGTTTCACTTCATAGAAGCAATTGGAGGAGCAGTTGAATCTAGCTAATCCCCCAAATGTTGCTAACAAAAAACCTAAAAATGATCCAAATGGAGAAACTGAACAAGGGAGAAGCAACCAACATCAATCCCCATGGACAGCGGGAAGGGGCAACCCTAACCAGAATCAAAACCAGGGATCGACCAACAATAACCCACAGAAACAAAGCAAGAACACAATTCTATGGACTAGTAATTCATGTGCTATCTATGGGAATATAGTCGTTATACCCATCATTATCCTCCACTCCCTAACTTAGGAAGGATATAGGATATTAGGGGGCAAGGAGTTCAATAAACGACAGTAATGCAAGACCCTTTCTCCCATTAGGGAGTGTTTAACACTCAACAGCAATCAGCCCACTCTCATTCATATAGAGGGAACCCCCATGGCAATTCTAATCATGAAATTTTCATGACAGGAGAGGATATCTTATTGCAAACATGAAATAGAAGTTATGAAGCTCCCCCATAGCCCAATTTTTCCACCTCAACAACGACAATACCTACAGTGTCATTGACCACTCCTCGACCTTCTATATAATATATGCCTAAAATGGTTAAAGGACCTTCATGGTGCACACGAAATAACTCAAAAGCTACTCATAGCTACAACATAGTCGATGACTTAGCACAATCATCATTATCTATGTCAGCATTATAGGTCCTGCAAGCATGTCCAAGCCAACGAAAAGCCTTACTTTCCTCTCTAGGTGCAATTGACCTATCTGATTCTCACATAATGGTATTTGACATAGATAAATCTAACTCCACTTTACCATCATTCATTGATTTCCAAATTCTAGTCTCTGACCAAAACATTAACATTCATCATTACATTGTCGACAAAGGGGCCTCCACATGTGTCATGCCTAAAATAATTTAGCAGAAAATAGGATCCCCTGAAATGAAGCCTTTTGACATCACACTTAGAGCATACGATGGGAGACATTCCCCCCCCCCCGCCCCGGCCTATACGATAGCATGCCAATTAAGTTGGGTAGAAAAAATTTGTTAATAGACATCAAAGTACTAGATGTGATAATGGATTACAACATCCTACTCAGCCAAAGCTACATGTAAAAGATGTTAGCAGATTCCTCATCGATTTTTAGGATAATGATGTTTCCCCATGATGGAAAATTCATTATGATCGATCAAATCACATACTATGAGAAGGAAACTTTACCCACACCTGACGGTGTGTTACCCTTAGTCTCACCTTCTCACAAGTTGATCACTACTTACACTGAACTCAGCCTTGGCTAGTTTAAACCATGAAAACTCCTAGGGAAATTCCAAGGAGAGCCTCGAGTGATAAAAGAAATTTCTAAAAGCACTGGAGCACTAGTGTGCATGATGACCCCATCAAACACCCCCTAAACTCAAGAACTAGTTATGGATGCTAGCAATGATGTTGTCACCTATCCAACCTTCTTACCAAATTCCATCACTCATTTTCCCTTCTTATATCCCCCGTATAGTTTTGTCTTGCACCAAGTCATCATAACACTCTTGTTGCCCCATATGTCTCTCCCATTACTAGTCTGGTACTTGTACCCATAGGCCATGTCAACAAGCACATGTATCACTGCAACAAGTGTCAGTACTATTCCTTGTTAAGATAATGAGATACCACAAACACCACCTACTCAAATAGCACCTACACCATAAGAAATTCTTGCACTGACACAAAATAGTACAAAAACAAGTGATAAGAAAAATGGTAAAAAGGTGGAAGCATCCAACGCTCCCTCCTCTAAGGTCCCTTAACCCTCTGCATTGTGAAAAACAATAGGCCACCCTACCAATGGCTGCCCCAAGTTAAAAGAGCTCAAATCTCTTCTACATGCCCCAAAATTTCCAGTGAACCCTCTTCCTCGTGTCAGAGAAAAGAGCACACCCACACATCTTAAAGGTGTTGCGCACCAATCACGCATGCACAATTTATGCAAAGTAAAAGCATTATAATCATAATTTCCTTGAAATACCTCGATATATAGATGAATTCAATGCACTCACCCAATATAATACCCCATTACTCTGAACAAATAATGGATCCAAAACATTTTTTATGTCATAAGGGAAGAAGCTTCTTTCTCCTATCCCTCATCTAGTCCATAAACCTCCCAGCATGAGAGTAGCGACCACCCTACCATTACCCACTTGCATATTCAGTGACATACCAGATCATGTAATCAACCAATTCCCCTTAATTAAGGGCATTTAGCCAATTATATCTCATGTCACATGTCACTCAAAGCACTAGACCGAGGCACATGCATCACACTTGCTAGATTTGTGCAGGAAAGCATCATGTGTGAAACTCTCCTCATCTTTGTCAATTTCTTTCTTTGTTAGGATTCACATGGTGATTTATCTCTGAGAATTTTGATTTAGTCGGATCAAATACCGAACCATCAAATCATTCACCACCATCAAGAAATGAAGAATCTAGTTCCATTCTATGTGTGTTTGATGAGAAAGAGTTGCTAACAACAAAGCAAGGCCCCCATCATTTTATCTCCCCTCACCACCATCAATTTAGATCAAACAAAAATTATCTAAAGCCACTTGGCAAATAATATCACCCATCATATGCACCCTATGTGATAAACCAAACCATTTGGTGAATGAATGTCATGAATTGGGTATGTTCAATGATATCTTCCGTGTAGTGGTCCAAATTCCACACAAGCATCTCTCTAATCAAGAGAAGAACACACATTGTTATTTCCACATCTGCTCTCAATTCCACCATACAAGGAATTGTCAGTACCTTCCATGTTTTCATCCAGCAAGAGTAGTGCCAAGTCTAACCCACACCAAGAAGACACATCAGGACAATACTAAGGTCCATAGATGGATACCACCACAATATATTCCATCACATGACATAAAAAAGACATCAATATCTCATACTATGAGTAGAACTGCCTCCCATACTATCTAGTGAATTAGTTCTAGTCCAATATGCAGTATTTGTACCAATACCTCTAATAGCACTGAGGTATGCCCTATGTTACACACATTTCGAAATTTAGGGTTCAGTTTCAACATCCTATCGAGGAAGCTACTTTTTTCCCTTGTACACGAACAAGAATGCAATAACTTCATCCTACACAACATCAACCCACCATAATCAAAATTATACTACCACCCAATGATGACAATGCACAACATCATACACAATTCATTTCCTCATCTGTAGGAACCATGATTCATGTTGTCTTCTCATTAGTTTTTGGTGTTGAGACTTCAAAATCCACCTCAACAATGGTAACGCCAATGACAATGCAGAACCATCTCATCTGCACTTTTTCAACCTCTCTTGGTTCTACAACATCAACCATTAAATCATATTCTTGCTTGTTGACCAATGCAACTTGTTTTGAACCTCAACTTCAAGACCTAGCACAACCCAAGTAAACATAAGATAATATTTTTCATTTAGATGAATATATTCTAGAAGCATGAAGAAACCTAAAGATCCTTGGGATGCCATGCACCATCATTCATTTTTGCTACCTGAAAAAACATTTGTTCCCATCAGCACACAAACTAGTGAACATTGAATCAAAAGATTTCCTCCCACCAATGAAGGTCAATTGGTTCAAAAATCCCATCCCAGCACCTGATGCATTTGAGGAAGGGAACATGTCCAACATTTTACCTACCATCAAGGTGAGTATTTCAAGAAAACCTGGAAATGTTGGAGAGAATGCCTTGGGGGCAACAAGCTCTATAGAGGAAATAACCACATATATATCCTTGTTCCATGAATACATGGACATTTTTTCTTGGGATTACTTAGAGATGCCAAGCATTAGTACCACCATCATGGAACATCACATTGACATGTGGCCTGACACCCATCCCATCCGACAAAAACAACATGAGTTACATCCTTCTAAGGCATTAGTAATCAAATAAGAAATCGATAAATGCCAAAAAGTGGGGTACATATACGTTATTTCTTACGTGTCTTGGGTTTCTAACCATGTACACATCATATAAAAATAGGCACCATCCGTGTTTGTACTAATTTTATGGATTTGAACAAAGCATTCCCCAAAGATAATTACCAAATGTAATTCATAAACCAAGTCAGTGATGACCGCACTAATCATGAGGCCTTATCCTTCATGGATGGGTTCTCTAGTTAGAACAAAATTCATATTCGCCATATGGATCAGTACAAAACCACATTCAAAACCCCTTAGGGTACATTCGCATATGAATTTATGCGTTTCGATCTTAAAAATGTTGGCGCCACCTTCCCATGGACCATGAACTGCATCTTCCATGATCTAGCACATCTCATCGTGGCATATCTAGGTGACCTGGAAGTATGTTCCAAAAAGCGTGCCATCCATTTAGGGGAAATTTTCCTAGTTTTCAGAGATGTCAGCAATATAACCTATCCTTGAACCCTCTCAAGTGTGTATTTTTTGTCAACAAGAGAAGACTATTGGATTTCATAATTTCACAGCAAGGTAACAGAGGTGAGCATCTCAAAGTCCAAGCCATTAAAGAGGTACCTCCCCTAAAATCATTAAAAATATTACAAAGCTTGTAGGGTAAAGAAAATTTCTTACGACGTTGTGTCCCTGATTATGGTACTTGCAGACAAGGTTTCTTATGCCTCCTTTGTCAAGATATCCTCTTCCATTGGGATGATCAAACTCAAAAATCATTTGACATTTTGAAAGATGCATTATCTCAATCTCCTTTGATTAGCCCACGTGACAACAATAAAGAGTATACCATATATCTATCAATATTATAGGTAACCATTGTCGGGATGTTATTCCAAGGTGGATGATAGAATAAGGAGAACGTAATTTATTACTTTAAAAAGAACTTATGTAGGCCTGCATTGAAGTATGAGATAGAAGGAAAAAAATGCATTGGCCCTCTTACATTCTGTACAAGATATTTGGAATTATATCATCCTTCAAACCACTACCATAATAGAAGCTATCAACCCCATGAGGTATCTACTCACTCGTCGTATGATGAAGCACAAGTATGGTTGGTGCATTGCTATTCCACAGGAATTTAATCTACAGCCTAACTCTCGTAACACAGAAAATGCACTCATCCTTGCCGAGTTCATCATGAGCCTCCCAACAGAGACCTGAGGATCTCCCATTAATTAGGCTCTTGCCAATGAGCATATATATTTAGTGTCAATAGGTGACCCTGGTACGATGATATCCTCCTCTTTTTATAAACTCAAAAGTTCCAACACCAGCTTACTCATGATGATAGGTGGCGCATACGCAACCAAGACCCCCGCTACGTCCATTTGGGGGATGGCCTTTATCGACAAGGCATTAAAACCATCCTTTGTAAATTCCTTAATTACCAACAAGCTGAGAAAGAATTAAATTATTTCCATAGCAGGGCTTGCAGCAACAACCTCTCAGGCATGGCCATTGCCCAAAAACTCCTTCGTGCTAGTTATTTCTTGCCTACCCTCTTCCACAATTGCATATGAGGATTCGAATGATGTGAGAAATGAAAACAATACTCTCATAAGGAAAAAGCACCACCTTCTCCCTTACATCCAATCATATTGGCCAACCCCTTCTCCAAGTGGGGCTCCAACTTCATGACTTGTAACCCCCTGTCATCAAAAAAACCACAAAGACATTATGGTCGATGTGGACTATTTCACCAAATGGGCACAAGAAATGACCACATATAATAACACCATGCCAAATTATTTTTCTTCAACCATGCCATAACATGGTTTAGTGTTCCGAACAAATTGGTTTGAGACCATGGTAAACATTTTGGGAATGAAATATTTCAAGAGCTATCCTAATACCTTGGTTTCTCTCATGAGTTTGTGTCACCATACTAACCAGACTCCAATGGACAATTACAGGTCATTAACAAAGTCCTCAAAACCATGTTACAATGCATGGTGAACACTCATAAAATCAATGGGCACCATATTTTTTTCTCGACCTAATGGGCATACTCCAAAATAGTCAAGGAATCTATAGGGTTTACAACCTTCCAACTAGTATATGGGATAGAAGCAGTACTTCCCATTGAGTGTGAGATCCCTACCTTACACTCGATCATTGAGATTTTAACTGACACAAAACCTTTGTATAAAATGTTTCTTCAACTACAGCTTATTGATGAATGCTAATGAGAATCCCTTCAAAATAATGAAGCACATACGAAGAGGGTGAAGGCCTCATTTGATTGCAACATCACCCGTCGAACATTTACCTAGGGGGAGTTAGTCCTCCTCTACGATTTTGCCTAAAAAATAGTAGGACCCGAAAAGTTTGACACCCTGTGTAAGGGCCCATACATCGCCAAACATTGCCTCTGCAAGGGGGCATACATCTTGTCAGATCCTGATGGGACATGCCTAAAAAATCGAGTTAATTTTATCTATCTCAAAAATGTTCACCCATAAAATGATAGAATGTACATTTATGCACCATGACTTGTTTTTTATGATGATCCCCTCATCATGGATTCACTATAAAAATAATTATCTGATCATGTATCAATAGATGGATCATCCACCATCTTATCACCACAGGTTTGTTGATGACACATCCTAATGGTCGCAAAACCTCACTGATGTAGCCTAAGCCATATATCTCTTGACCAAACACCTCGTCTCTCTAATGGACTTTGAATCGGGTCAACCACCAAAAATCAAGATGAATATGACGTTGTCATATGTCTCTTAGGCAGTGCCCACAACCTAGGGCCCCATCACCTACATGTATGCCTTGATTTCCAGCTGGTTGTATCACAATTAAACAAGACCTTTCAGATCTGTGAACCATGCATTTTTTAGAAATATCCGCATGCGCAAAGGTTAGCTCAAAATTTTGATCATATCACATTTACACATATACTAAGTGATCAAAATCATACAACTTATCGCATAACTAATCAAATCCTAGACTGTCATGCATAACATATATATAACCATCAAGATACATAAATCATGAGAACAAGATACATGTCAAACAAATGCAAAAATACAACAACAATTATAGATGCATATGACATATCATGAAAGCCTCCAAAAAACCATCTTGTATATAAATATCAAAAAATATATATGACTAAAAAAATGATCCATATAGTCCACTGTCCCACAACCAAGATAAATAAGTCAAAAATTATAAGGGAGTATTTTTATAATGGTTTATTTCTTTGGTACATGTATAGTCTCATCAGAAAATATAAACCCATAGGTGTATCTAGGGCCTTTACAGACCAATCTCTATGTTAGGAGAGAAAATTGGACTAGTGATAGACATCGCCATAGATATATGACGCAAAAATGCTCGATGCGCTCAATTGCGATGTCATCATCTCCACAATGACCTCCGCTAGCCCTGCCCAACCATCAATGGAAAACCCTCTACTCAGGGCCTCCCATCTGCCCTAAGTGTCCTGGTAAGTCTGCAACTCAACCTGTACAACTACCAGATGTACCTCTACGGCCTTGGCATGCTTGTGTCATTGCTTTACATCCCCTCCTATCGTTGCACTGCTACCCTCACTTGGGGTTCCAAATATATCTAACCTAAGTCATTGCATCAGTCGCTCGGGCCCAGCAGGTGACCACATCCCTCTGTCCCTCTGGCATCGGTGCAACCCCTAAAACACACATACGTCTTAGATAATGGCCGACCAAATAGGCTAGTGGTCCCCCCTATGGCCTCGCATCTGCATGTAAACAAATATGATATCAACATCATCATATAGAAAACATCATACTTATACATGTAGAAAACATATATATACAAATGCAGAAACAAAAATATACCTGATATGATAGGGAAACTCCAGAATCAGTTGAGGATTGGAGTTAAACCAATCCTCTATGGTGGCATTCCAATAATGCCCTGTTGCACCACCCCCAACTCGTGGCATCGCAGGTGCCCACTGTTGAATACAAGGGTCCCTAACAGGCCTCACCAACACTGGTAGGACAGGACGTAGCATCATAGCCCTCTCATACATAATGCTTTATAGGACACTCACATAGAAATAACATCAAAGAGTGCCACACCACACCTATGTCAATTGGAACAACATGCCCCTATACAATAATCGAGCCCAATAAAAAAGTGGCCTGCATGCAACTACTGGAGGACTGCTATATGTGGCCCCAATTCTCTGTGAGGGGATGCTGATCCCACCAATCTAATAATCATTGCTAGTGTAACATAGTTACCAATCAAACAAGAACTACTACCTCAAATTGGGTACTCGAAGCCAAAAATCCCAAAAAAACATGAAAAAAACACAAAAATAAGAAGTGTTTATTATGCACCATCATTTCTTTCAGAGTAAAATTTCAATATTTTTTTAAAATAACAATAAAAGCCATTTTGTTTGGCACAAAAAACAAGTTGAAATAAAAAAGTATTGATGTCAGAATAACGTTTTTTCAGGGTACATTTTCAACATTTTTTGATAATGACGTTAAAAATAAAATATCATGACTCTGAAAAGCTTTAAATTTCTAACAATTTTCAAGCATGACATTAACGATAAAATATCACGTGTTTGAAAAGCCTTAATATTCCAACGATTTCTAAGCATAACATGAAACTTAAAATATCACTTCTTTGAAAAACCTTAAAATTCCAACAATTGTCAAGCATGGTGCTAAGGAAAAATATTTATAACTATTTTCAACCATAATATTCAAGATAAAATATCACGACTTAAAAAAATATTAAAGTATTGACAATTTTTCAACCATGGAATTAAAACCAAAGATTATGACTACAAAACAATCATAAATTTTTAAAATATTTCAAACATGACATTATGGAAAAATTTTATGACTAAAAAAACTTTAAAAATGAACACCAGAATGAGAGAGTTATTGTACCAAGAGTAATTTTTTTTTAAATCCTAAATGTATAACGATTTTAAAATCTTAGCCTAAGACAACCTGATATATTGCAATAAATAAATAAATAAACAAAAGAAAAAACATTCAACTATGAAATTG
>APFE031372703.1:150795-181225 GCA_000404065.3 Pinus taeda
CTCTAGCATCATTTGTTATGCTAATGTATGCCTTAATACTCTTTGCAATAAACACAATTTATCTCAATTATGTCTAGATGTTTACATAATAGTTTACCCTGTTTTGACATGTTTTGTTTTGTTCTACACCTCATTCTATAGTTTGAAAATATGGTACATTGAAGTATTGGTGCTTGTATTGAGATTGTTCCAAATTAAGAGGTCGCTCTCGATTCCATTTCTGTTTGGTATGATACTTTCCTATTTAAAGATAACTAATTTAAATCCAAATACAAGCTCCATGCTTATGCATTGTCCTTACTTAGTTAGAAATCTATGCCAATTAATACATATCTAATGTACCAGGTTTTGAACATATATGTAGCATGGATTATTACAACTGGGAGTTGAATGGAATGTTGGGTTTCGGTACAGCTGCAAGGTATATATTTATGATTTATATTCATATGTTGTTTTATTGGGGCATCTTTATCTCTATTGCAGATTCTAGGAATATCTCAAAATCTGACCATCCAGAGAGGATCAAACAATTCACCCCTCCTGACCTTAGGATTCTTGGATATCGGGGAAATTAGCAATCCTCATAATTTTAGTAGTTTTACTGGAATAATGACCTTTATTTCTCCTCAGAAAACATTATATAGCATGGTATACATTTTTTCTCCCATTTGTTGTATCTAAAAATTGCTTTTTTTTATTGTTGTATTTATATTGTTTTCAGTATGAGAGTGGGTCATGAGCTGGGAGCCAGGAGATCTAAAATTGCAAGATTTTCATTTATAGTTGTGGTGGTCACCTGCTTCATAATAAGTCTCATACTTTCCACTAGCATTCTGATACTAAAGAAGGAACTCACCACGAAATTCACAAGAAACACTATGATTCTATACTTAGTTTATTCATTGACACCTCTGCTTACAATATACGTTCTCTTGAATGGCACCCAACCCATTCTCTTAGTTTGGAATTTTTATATCAACAATTTATTTGTAGTAGAAATTTATAAAGATGGTAGTTGATGTCTGCTATATTTAAGATTATATTTTCATTGAAATTATAAAGGTATTGTGTTTGGAAGGGTGGCAATTGGATGTGGATGGAAAGTTGTGGTGGCATATGTGAATTTGGTGATATACTATCTTGTTCGACTACTAGTTGGAATTGCTTTAGGATTGAAGACCAGTAGAGGATGCCCAGAAGTATTCTAGTGGTAGACCTAATTTAAAAAATATGAATACATGCACTCCTCCCTTTACCCATATTGAAGAACAACCCTTAGTGCTCCTTAATTTTTGCAAGGAGGTAATTCCCTAATTTGATGATTACACCTTGCCTTATACAAGTAACATGGGATTTTCTCATCCCCTCTCATGGTTGTTATTTATTTTTCAAGGTTTTTTATAAAGGATGATCCCAATATCTTAATGTACATTGTACTAATCTTGAGAAAAGATTAAATTGTGGCTTACCACAATATGATCTTTTCCTTGGTAGTAAGGAGGGTTCTCAATATCTTCATCATTAGAAACTCGTGTCAGCCATTTCTCGAAACCCATGCATTCAAAGAAGATAATCGCATTACATTGGTGCACTTTCTTGCGCAAATAAACAGTTTAGAATATCGTGATATGGCATCAGAAGGATATGAATCTTGGTGCAATGGAGAGCATTTAACTCTTGTAACTCCGAATGGGCCACTCAATCCATCTCCAGGCGTAGAAGAAAGGATTTTTGTACCAGATCAAGTTATGGATAGTTGTTTCCTTGATAGAAATCTATTTGGCATTTATGTGAAGGAAATGATCTAGTTCCCTGAGGGAGAACACCATGGTATCACGTGTAGAATTTTTGATGAAGAGAAACTAGGTATGAATAAACTCCTATATGTGGAATGGATTGATAAAAAATACAAGAGATTTGGTAGCCCAAGGAATTTTTCCTCATTGAAAATGTAGATAAATTGTATAGCATTGTTTCTGCATGCAAGTTGGATGTGTTATTTTAACTTTAGGATAATTAACATGTGTTGAAATAGCTCCATTCTAGGTGGTTTTATAGTGAATTGGATAAGTAGCCAGTAAGGTGAGACATTACTTTGTGAAAAACCTTAGGAATTCTCTTCAACTGAATATTCCAAATAAGAATGATTCTAGAGGTCTATCTCATAATGCTCCCTACAAGAATACCATAACACTAGCAATAAGTCACATTGCACCCACTTGGTGGCTTGGCAACATTAAGTGTCATACCACTTAAACTTTGTGGTTGATTTAAGCCATTGATAAACTTTCAAAAGGATAATTTTTTTATTATATTCTTAGTATATTATTTTGGTTAATAGAAAAGGATATGAGGAATTGTATGCAATACCTCTATCCACTCAAAAAATAAAATATGATTTGAGGAACTGTACAAAGTGGAATGAAGAGGAAAGAAAGTCTATAGTTTATGACTTTGATAGTCTTTTACTACTTGCCCTCTTTGTCTCTAAATTATTTGGTGGAAGTGATAAATCTTTGAATACATCACCCATGAAAATAGTTATTATCCAATATTTTAATTGCAACACATCAAATACTAACATTTAGTGGTGTAGGAATTAATCCAAGGTTTTAATTAAGATATATCAAATACTAACCTCTCCTATTCTCAAAATGAATTTCTGCTAAATGTGGCTGGATCTCTGTAGCCATTGGATTGATTCAATAAGAGAAATCAAGGTGCTAGAAATTGAATTAACTTTTAGTACCTTGCAGTTGGAGCACATCCACCTAGTTGTTGATATCAAAGACTTGGTTTAGCTATAGTTGAGAAACTTATTTTTCAAATCCGGTCCTCTTTCAACGCTAATGTGAGTGTAAAGGATTCACCTTCCCAATGAAATAAGGTAAGAGAAAGAAAAAGTAAAAGGATAAAATTGGACCTAATTATGAAGAAGAAAAGGTATCTATAGCTCATGTTGTGTTTAAGGACCTTGTGGTAAGGAAATACTATGTTTTGGAACTAGTAAAAGTTCCAGAAACAAAAGTTTATATGAGGGATCGAGTCATACAAAATTGGTTGAAGAGATAGAGGAAACCGATGAGGAAAAGGGGAATCTAAAATTATACCCACCATAATATCAATTTATCCCTAAACTTTTCATCCTTAGCAATCTCTCAGTGCATATGAAATCCAAGCTTACATGGGCTTGTTGCTCATTTGAAGCATTTAGTTTCAAAAATGTACTGAAAATGCAGTGAATCACAACATGATTTTAGGTCATTCCTTGAAACAGTAGGAATTAAAATTAAATATTTCCAACTTATATAGGATTTAGCATGTTTTAGTTCATTATACCTAATACCTGGCCTTAAAACATATGAACTAGATGAAAGGCTTTGCTCAAAACCTCTAGTATATTAGAGAATGTTTCTTTTGGTCTCATTTATGTTCCGTGCTCTACAAAAATGTGACAAGAATTTGTGTCTATATTCACTTCAATTTTATAATTTTACATCAAAAAGGGAGCCAAAATAAAATATAAAATATTGGTTGGATGCATTAGTATATTTTTACCTCAATGTCTTTTATTCTAGTGAAGAATAAGTGACTTCTTGCCCACTTGGTCTTTCCACTTGACACCTAAACATACGGTACATATAAATACAAAAGATTCCAAATTAATTAAACCACAAAGGAGGAAAAGCTCTTTGTTCTACCATGATATTGATTATCAACATCATATATGTTAAATTTTGTGGAATAGATGTAGTTGAGTTATTATGCATTTTACTTGGATGCACTTTTACATTATATTATGATATGGAACCCTTGAAGCTTTGGTTGAATTTTATGTTGTGGCTCTAGAGCCCAATTACCCATTTATTCAAGTTGTTTTGATCCCGCAATTACGTGTCAATCTGTAATAATTTCTTCTTAATAATGTAGAATTTTGATGATGTGCTACTCTAATATTATCCTACTAAATCTATTATGTTGCAGAAGAATAGAATCACAGAATCAATGTGGATGAGTCAAATGATTTTGTTAAAAATCCAAAATCCAATTATACTAAAAATGAATGTGAGCTTGTAAGTATCTTCATTGGGTTATGTTGACTTTGAACTAACTAATTATAGGTTCTAGCAGTAGAAAGCTGTTGATGTGGCTGGAAGAATAATTGTTTGTTAGGCTCTAGATTTAATGCATATGTAAACTGGGTAGCATATTTTTAGTAAGGTACT
Source organism: Pinus taeda (assembly GCA_000404065.3). Lineage (NCBI taxonomy): Eukaryota > Viridiplantae > Streptophyta > Pinopsida > Pinales > Pinaceae > Pinus > Pinus taeda. The sequence goes on from APFE031372703.1 coordinate 155,022, forward strand.
TGATGTTTATAAAATCTCCAGATTTATGGTTCCAGAAAGAGTCCTGCAACACAGAAGGTAAGTGGATTACCTATGATGGCATTGATAGCAGAAGAAATGTTGAAAGAGTTGGAAGCAAAATATCACACTCTTAGTGTGGTTGCACGTTTGATGGGACTTGATACATTCCCAACATAAACAATGCTAGAAGAACATATGGAAGAATAAAAAACAACCTAATCCAAGATATAATGTCAGAATCTCTCCATAGAAATCAAGGACTTCAGTATGTAAGGAAATTTCTTTTCCAAAATTTCAACAGAAGTCTCCTAATCATAGAAGACAAAGGGAACCTACATTTGATCAACCTCAGGGAGAGCACATGTATGAATTCAATAATGAGTTTGAGGCTTCCCAATGTTCAACATGTCATGATCATTCAAAGAGTGAACAGATGGATGAAATTGGCATAAAGTTAGTTGAGAAACAAATGTTTGTTCATGAAATCCTAGATGATGCAAAGATGGATTTTGTACGCTACAAGTTCATTGATGCTAAACATCTTGACATTGATGAGACATTGCAACAATCAGAAGAATTTCTTTATGCACTAGGAGTATTCAAGTAAAACAACGATTTGTTCCTTAAATTCCTTTAAGAACTAGATTCGTTGTTTTCAAAGCATCTTCAAGATTTGTAGTATGCTTCGCAAATGTCTTCTGAAGCAAAAATGCTCCAAAAATGAAATCATTGAATGTAATGAATGCACATGAGATGCTGAAAAGGGAGTATATTAGTCAAGGAACATATCCCAAAGAAGGTAAAAAAAATGATAAACTACTTGAAAAGAAAAATGGTAGAAAAGTTTTGATAGGAAGAGATGAAAAGTGGCAGGTGAGAAGCTCAAAGGATTAGGGTAATCAATACTATGGAGTAGGTACCCTAGTTAAGAGTGATGATGGTTCTTTACCAACACGGATAGTTGTATTAAATCCTGGCCCTGGAAGTGTTCAAAATATTAGAGCCACTCCATGACCAAGATACTCTTCTCAATGTCAAACTGCTTTTAAATGTCTAGGTGAAGGTGAAAGAGCTAACACTCACAATTTTCTAGAGGAAGTAAGGGAAAGGCTTAACATGGGACTCAAAGAAACCAAGAAGTATGACTCTAAGTATATTCAACAGAGTGTTAGGAGTCAAATTCATGATGGTCCCAAATATCCAAGGAAAATTTCTCAAGATATTGCAAGGCAAGTTAGAGAATGTGTGACCAGAGATTTAACAAAAGACAATTCCATATTGGGGAAAGTTTCTACTTCATTGACTAGCATTGTTGAAAAGAAAAATTCATTTGATGGGTCTAGAGATAGTTATGGAGAGATAGGAATTTGGAGAGATGCTTATGTTTTCACTCATGTTACCAAAAATTCATTGGACTACACAGAGAGGTCTGGTGGTACTTCATCATATCCTCTAGGAAAGTCTCAAAATTCATCTGAATCTACAGTCAACAGAGAAGCTAAAAAGTGTATGTCACAGAGACTGAGGTTGAGCCATGAAAATGAATGCGAGAAGTAGTCTAGAGGGATTTGAGCACATTAGGGAAAATTCTTGCTTTGCATGAGGACAATAAACTAGTATGCCAACCTAAGAGCTCCATAAACAACAACAAAACCAATTATGGAGTTGAAGAAAATCAACTGCAAGTTAGACATGAATCTGATACCAATTTTGAAGATGAAAATGGGAATAACGCATCTAGAAGTCTTTCGAGGTCTCCATTAATACATGTGTCATCCATGCATTTTGACAGAGAGAGGTTATAAATGCAAAGCAGAATTTCTGGTGCCAGTGAAAGCCAAGAACATGAGGTTCTTTCTAACACATCAAGCATCAACCTTCCTACTGAGTTCAACAAGATTAGAAATGATACATCTATTTTCAAGGGGAATGATTCAAGTTTGGAGGCAAACATATTATTGTGGGGAGGCAGATCACCCAACCAGAACTCGGATTTATTGACGCTGCTAGATGCTCCTGTGCAATCCGTGGATGAGAGATGTGATTCACTCCCAACAGTGTTGGATGATTTGGAGCATAAGAAAAAATGTAAGCAATCAACAGATACTCACCATATGGAAAATGAACCACTTGAGATTTTATAAGGAATCATAAGTGAGACCTTACCTGTAGATTCTAATAAAATAGAAGAGATTGCATTGGAACCATTGGACTCTCCTGCTTCTATGGAAAGTGATGTGTTACAACTTCATGACAATGTCATTTATGTAATTGAGGTAAAATTCTCGTCAGTTTTTCCCTTCCTAAAATACTCTATCTATGTGGAAATATAAACTTGTGAATTCTCCACAAGCACTTTATTCTCACATTCTTTATATCTGGTTTTCTTTATCTAATGAGTCATGCTCGTAGCTAATGAATTGGAGTCCCTTTAGGGTATTCCATATGAGGAACCACTACCAAGATCTCCAACATCTTGCAGTTCACCAAAAACATTTGCATCATTATGTATCTCCAGCTTGAGAAGTTAATAATGAGTAAGAAGAACAACCTAGTCTAGTTTTAGTTCTTGACTCCCCTTTCTAAGAAAAGACACCTAGCCTAGAAGGTTTTAAGGAAATTAGCTCAAATATTTAAGGTAAATATTTGAGGCCCCTAAAGGGTCACACAATTTTACTCTCAAATCAATCTTCCACTTTTTTCAATGAATATTTTTCAAAGCATTATTGCCTCTTATAACAATTGAATTTACTAGTTAGAATCTAGTTTCCATGTTCATAATACAGAATTTCGTTCACAACTTCGCTGACTAAAGTTAGATGGATATGAAAAACTAAAGCATAAGGCTGAAAATGTTCTACAAGGGAATGGGATAGATTTTGGTAACCATCACAATGGAGAAACTGATTTTTCTAGTGAAAGAACTTGTAACTCTTCATCTGAGGTTGAAATATCACCTCCATAAAGATTGCAATCTTCTATTTTGATTCAGGATGTGGACTTTGAATCTGTAAATTTAGATGGTATTCGTTGTCTTGAGGAGAAGAAATTGGATTTAATTTATGTCAATAATGTACTTGTTGCTTTTTGTTTCACTGGGGTTAAGGATTTTTTACGATGGTATTTGCCAAATAACCCTTTCGATCCTTCATTATTTGAGAATATTGAAAACGATCTGGGTATATTGTTGAACTAGGAAAATCAGAAGAAGGTGAAAGTAAGTGGGAGGGAAATATTCTTTTTGACAGTGTAAATGAAGTATTGCTAAATATATTAGGGTCATTCATCAACCACTAGCCTTGGGTAAGAAACACTTAGTTGAACCTGTGGAAGGTACCTTCAGGGAAGCAACATTCGGGAGAAAAATAGGTGGCAATCCACCATTATCCTTACACACATTTAGAAAACTAAAATACTTTGGAAATTATTATAGAAAAGGACTTGGAAAAATAAGGTTTGTTGATGCAACTGCAAAATTATGACGAAATTGCAGTGTGTGAATTAGAGAGAGCCATTTACCGTGACTTGATTAAAGAGGCTATCTTTGATCTTGTCTAATAGGGATTTTTGTTTACTTATGACTTCTAATTATTGTATTTATTTGGGTATTATGGTTTGAAAAGTCTAATTGTTGAAGACATCATTGAGCTCTACTAGTAGCAACATGTTTAAAATATGGCGAGTGCAAAAGAAAATTATGAAAGTTACAACAAAGAATTTTCTTTGGACCATCTCCAAGATAGAGGTGAAGAGGAATAGAAGTCTGTAAATATTGTGATTAAATTGTGGATATAAATAAATACCAACATACTATGGCATCTGGAAAAAGGCAAAGCTAGGCTGAAAACCACTGTAGTTTCTTCATGAAATACATCCTAAAATTGTTGTAGAACTTGGTATCTTGTTAAAACATCTGCATCCCCAACTTCCTTACCTTTGTCACTAGAAATGTGCACCACAAACATCACACAACCTTTTCTACAACTATGGTTAGCTTGCATAGGGGTAACCATCCTCACTGATATAGGCTTCTTCTTCCCTTGCAAAGTTATCTTTTCCCCACTATCATCCACACACTCAATGGCCTTGTCGAAGGATTCCACTTTGGCCTTGTGAAGGTAAACCCACGCTGTTGATTTTGGGTAGCATCAGATGTGGTCTAGCTCTGAAATTTTGTGGAGGGGCTAGAATACATAACATCTACATAACCCAAAAATTGTTGTGATAAATTCAACCAGGATGGGGAGTTATTAAAACAATTAATATTTTTAATGGGTCCCTCAATCTAAAGATAGGAAAATAAAAATATTAATGGGTATTAATAAGAATATGGTTGAGAAACTTCTAAGTGATGAGGATGAAGTCTATTTTAATCTTAGTTGTTGATTAGGGACATAATCTCAGTTGTTGATTAGGGACTTAATCTCAGTTGTTGATTCATCAACAGGAAAAATATAGATGGAGGCTTGAGGGTTAGTTGGAGATAAACTTGAAAGATTAGTTAGTTTTATTTTTCTGGGGTGAGGTTTGCTGAGAAAATCGAACAAGTGATCTGTTGTAGTGAGAGGGGCAATAACAGAGAGTTGCATTGGGAGGAAGCTCTGAGCGAATGAATACAAGCAAGAGAGGTAGTAGTAGCATCAAAGAGGAAGTGAAGAGGCCTACATAGCCTAGGAAGGGGCTCACGCAAAGCTGACATAGGCCAAAAGGGTTCTTTCACTAGTAATGCGAGATAATCAAGTGAAGTTCAAGATTTTGGTAGGAGTTCGATGTTCTGAGCTGGGAGGGCTGAATTCAAAGCTTCTAAGGGAAAATAGATCTAGCAGAGAAGTGATGCAGTCTCTGAAAGGCAAGACGTTAGCCCATATAGAGTAGATTGTGTTAGGATTTTTGCAATTCTTGCCAAAGTTAGCTATTTAGTGTATTAGTTAAGACCTGGAGAACAATTTAAAACCTCATATGTATTTCTTGATGCCATAACATCTCTGAAAGGTTAGTCAGTGTGAGAGGCAACTTGTTGTACTCAGATTTTTCTTTCTTTATAATACAAACCCTCTATATGTTGCATTGGTTTTCCCAAATTGGGTTTTTCTGGGGACGATTGTCCAAAAATAATAGTGTCCCTTGTGTATTTGTCTCATTCTATTTCAGTTCATGATTTGTATATATGTGTAGTCTTCAATAGTGTTTTCATCATTATTTAAATAATTAAATAACCTGTTGAATGTAAAATAATGATAAACCAGTGATTGCAGTAGGATTTCTAATGTGTAGATTCAGAAATTTTCACATCGTATCAGTGCATTGTAGATCATTGGAGACTGAAGACAACAACTAAGAGATCCGGATAGTTTTTTGCAGAGAGGAAATTTTCCCGAGTGACAACACCATTTCAGAGGTAGAGGAGCAGCTAAAGGTGTGATGCAGAGGCTCATGCAGTGCCTGTGTTAGAATTTCAAGCCTGCAAATGGTGACGTAGAACCCAAGAGGAGCTCATGCAGTGGCTGAAATAACTCTCTAGGCCAGTGCACAGCCTAAGAGGCTCGAATTAGTCAGTTGCCATGGCTTGAGGAGAAGAGAAGACTCGATCACTTGAGCTGGTGGGACATTGTTGTTGTTGTTTTAGAATAGTGTCTATGGTGATAGAGCCGAGGTAGAGGGAGTCATTTCCTTGATAGATTTCTAGCCAAAGAAATCTAGATCCAAGTTGAAATAGCAAAGGAGGATTAAAGAGGAGTGATTTGAAATTTGGCAGGAGGATTTCTGTGAAGGAAATCAGGATTGAGTATGAGTCTAGAGGAGGATACTCCTTTGATGGTTTCTTATGCCAAATAAATATGGATCCAATTCTTGCTGGATTAGAAGCAAGAGACGAAGAAGAGCACCAATTCTACATTTTTTGAGAAGACATGGCAGTGAATGGACTAAGGGATCAGGACATATTGGATGGAGCATCCAATTTTATCATCTAGAATGCCAGGATCCTAGCAATCCTAGACAAGCATCACATCAAGGACTATGCCTTGAATGTAGTTGATGTTTTGGTCGATGTTGATCCATTGTAGAAGTACGAGGAGGCCCAGGAGAAGGCTAAATACATGATTCTAGATGGGGTCAAAGATCATGTGGCCCCACACATTGCTGAGAAGGACACAACAAGAAAGATGTGGGAAATGCTGACCACCTGTTATCAGGGCATTTCTATCCAACGGAATATGCTATTAAAAAATTAGCTAAGACAATACCAGATGTAGAAGGGAGAAGAGATTGATCCTTTCATCCTCTAGTTGCAAGGGATTCACAACTAGTTGACTTCCATGGGGTCTACACCAGATCCTGAGTTCATAGTCAGGATTGCCCTAAATGTAGTCAATGAGGACTAGGAGACATTTGTCCAAATTATCTTAGGCAAAGCGACTCTCCCCATTTGGGAGGAAATGTGAGCACCTCTTCAACCAGAAGAGATTAGGAGGTTGACCAAGACAGGGAGTAGTGCAAAGCAGCATGGATCAAGAAGGAAGAGGAAGAGGACACAACTCTCACATCATCGAGACAACAAGGGAAGCAAAAGAGAAAGAAGAAGGATATTTCCAAGGTCAGATTCTTCAAGCGTGGGGAACTTGGGAATTTTTCCACTCAGTGTGCTCAGAAGAAGGGAAATGAGGAGGCTTCTAACTTGAAGGTTTCTCTATAGAAAGCAAATAGGGAAGGCGACGATGACGATTGTGCCATGAGTGCTCATGCGCCTCTGGAGAAGATGTGTAGACACATGAATTTGTAGTCAAGAGGACTACATGAAGGGAAGAATCGTTGAGGTTCCCAAATGCTTAGATCACATACAACTATAGGAGCCCTTAATGATAGTAGAAAAATGATGGGTGTTGGTTGGAGCAAGGTGTGATGGAGAAACAATGGCATAGCTAGAGTGCCAAAGTCTGAATCAATGCAATGGATGTTGTAGCAATGTGAGAGGCACATAGAAGATTGAAACAATGCAGTAGCAGTAGAGGGTCAACACAGAGTAACAACAAAGGTAGCTTCCGCATCATGAGGCATTCATGCTAACTAGCATGTCAGTGATAGATCAATTTTTTGTTACTTACTTCTCAACAACTGAGTTGCAGTGCAACAGTTAGTAGTGGCAATGCTATGGGAAACATGTGGCAGTATCATGAGAGGGAGTTGTAGTATAGATGTAGCATTGATAGTGGTAGAGTCATGGGTAGCAATATAAGAAGCAATAGTGGAGTGGATGCAGGGCATCAGGCTAAGCATCAGCAGCATAGAGGGCCGATGTAGTAGATCAATGTAGTACTTCTGTTGAGATGTGTTACTAGAGAACATTCCTCGCTAAGAGGGATTTTTTATTTTAGGTATCATAGGATGTTCTCTAGCTCCAAATTTTTTTGGAGGGGCTAGAATTCATGAGATCTCTAGAACCCATAAATATTTGGATAAATTCCACCTCGATGGGGAGTTATTAAAATAATCAATACTTTTAATGGGTTCCTAAGTCTAACCTTAGGAAAGTAAAAATATTAATGGGTATTAATAAGCATATGGGTGAGAAACTTCAAAGTGACAAGGATCAAGTCTGTTTTAATCTTAGCCATTGATTAGGGACCTAATATCATCTGTTGATTCATCAAAAAGAAAAGTATAAGAGGAGGGTTGAGGGTTAGTTGGAGATACACATGAGAGATAAATCAATTCGATTTTTCTATGGTGACGTTTTCTCAGAAAATCGAACAAGTGATCTATTATAGTGGGTGGAGCGGTAAGAGAGAGTTGGATCAAAACGGAGCTCCGAGCCAATGAGTACCAAGGAAAGAGGCAATAGTAACATGAGAGAGGCAATGCAGAGGCCTACACAACCCAGGAAGGTGCTGACACATAGATGACGTAGGCCAAGAGGGTTCTTGCAGTGGAAGTGTGAGATAACCGAGGGAAGTTAGAGATTTTGTTAGGAGTTTGATGTTTTGTGTTGGGAGGGATGAATTCAAAGCTTTTGGGGGAAATTGATGCAACAAAGAAGTGACGTAGTCTCCCAGAGGCAATAGGTTGGCCCACACAGAGAAGATTGTTCTAGGATTTTCACAGTGCTTGCGAGAGTTAGCCATTCAGTAGATCAATTAAGACATGGAGAATGAGGTAAAAATTCGCATGTATTTCTTTCTTCCATAATATCTCTAAAAGGATCACAGGTGTCAGAGGCAACCTATTGTAGTTAGATTTTTCCTGCTTAATAATACAAATCCTCTATATGTTACACTGGTTTTCCCGAATTGGGTTTTTCCAAGGCTGATTGTCCAAAAATAATGGCATCCCTTATGTATTTGTCTTGTTCTATTTCAGTTCATGATTTGTGTATATGTGTAGTCTACAATAGTGTTTTCATCGTTATTTAAATAATTAAATAACTTTTTCAATGTTAAAACAAGTAGGAGATGATAAACCAGTGATTGAAGTAGGATTTTGATGTGTAGATTTAGAAATTTTAACATAATCCATACCCAAAATCATATGTTATGAACCCAATGGTAGTACAATCAAATGTGATGTTGTAGGCATACCATTTAACTCAAATTCACAACCTCTTACCCAATGGTGAACTTCTTCTTTGTACCTGTAGTCAACTGCACCAACCAAGATTTTGCATGCACTTCTTTTGTCAAACCACACTTATCCACCAAGTTAGGATTAATTTAACTATATTTAGATCTAAGGTCATTCAAAATAGAAACAACTTGATTGGAAAGCTTAGCATCCATCTCAATGATAGATGTATGATGATCCACTTGCTTGTTTTCCACTATGCATAGATGCGAGGAATGTTATGAATGTACATGACTCCTGAACACTATAGATATGGGGTCTACCACCACTCGGATATTGTGGACAATCCCTCTTACGATGATGCCTACCACATATCCAACATTACAATGGTTCTCTACCATGGCCTCTAGTCTTCTGCTCTCCATGCCCTTTCTTAGTTGTATTGGACCTCTTGTAAGGAGCTACATTTTATTTCTCACTTGCATCTTGAGTTCTTACTCACTTTGGTAGCCATTTTGCTTTAAGTTTCTCATTTCTTTGCAAGTCATGCTTAGGCTCAACTTTGCGCTTCAACTTCTCATAACCATGTTTGAACTTTTGGATAGCCTCCTCCAACAATCTAGGCTCAACGAGCTCAATCTAGTCTTTGTATGCTACTAGCAATCCATTGATAAATCTCTGAATCTTGGCCTTCTCTCCTCCTTGAGGTAAGACATATATCTCAACAACTCTAAGAACCTACTAATATACTCATCATCTGTCATGGTATCCATCTACAACTCATAAAATGGCTTAGCTCTATCATCAAACTATTTTTCCGACAAATACTTCTTCTTCAAGAGTCTCTCAAAATCATGTTAGGTCAAATCATCCTCATGTATACCTTTAATATTCTTCACATCTTCCTATGAAATATCTTCTTTACCTTTGAGACTAAAAGTGGATATATTTTCTTTCAATGTTTCTAAATAATCATGTAATTTGAAGAATTTCCTCATATCAAGAAACTATGTCTCTGCATCTTGTGATTTCTTCATCTCTCCATCAAAGGTAGGTGGATTTTCTTTCTTAAACTTATCCGACAAGTATCCCCTATCACTCCTCTTGTAAGGATGATAATGATAACGATCATGATGCCTCTATGAAACATAGATAGAATAGTACCTTTGTCCATCAACTCTCCTATACAGAGTGTACAACAACCTTTCATCTCTAATATGTCATCTTTTTCTGACCTATGGCCACCATAAGACTTGCTACCATATGGCCCACTCATTTGGTCCTCCTGCTGATGGCTCATCCAAAGTGGTCCTTATCGTTGTAATTCTAACAAACTCTGAAGTAGTATTGCATTAACCTCTGCTTGTTTCTCTTGTTCCTACATGATTTTTTCATTGTTAGCCTTGCAATTCCTTATTTATTCCTTCAAGGATCTCAAAACGCCCACAATACCATGGTTCCAACTTGGCACACGATTTAATCCTCAAATAGCTCTTCTTGTGCTTGATGCGAAAATACTCATACTCCCTAACTTAAAACTCCTTGAATACCCTATGTTGGTCCTAATAAATCATATGTCTATCGTGTGCTACCTTTAGATTCCTTCATAACCTACATTTCTTGTTCCATGTCTACCAACATATCTGGTCAAATAAGTGCCCTATTCACTGGACCACTCCTGTTGATGGGAGTATTACAACTCTGTCCATACAATGCCTCGAAAGAAATCATCCTCAATGAATCATAATAACTATTGTTTTATGTGAACTCAACCAATGTAAGATACTCCTCCCATTTCTTCTCCTCATGCATCACGTACATCCTCAGCATAACCTCCAATATCTTATTGACCCTCTCTATTTTTCCCTTTGTATGTGGATGATAAATTGTACTGAAGGCCAAATTTGTACCCAAACCTACAAATATCTCCTTCGATAACTTTCATGTGAGCTTTGCATCCCTTTTCGACACAATATTTTTTAGAAAGCGATGTAATCTCACTATCTCTATGAAGAAAACATGTGCTACCTCACTGGCTGAATATGTAGTCTTCGCTGGAATGAAGTGGGCTACCTTACTCAACCTTTCGACCATGACCATAATAGAATCATGTTATCTCACTGTCCTTTGAAGAACTGTAATGAAATCCATGGAAATGGCCTCCCATTTCCATTCTCGAATCACTATAGGTTTTAGTAGACCACCTAGCTACTTACATTCTCCCTTTACTTGCTGACAATCTAAACATCTAGCCACAAAATTTGCCACTTCCTTCTTCAGATTCGGCCAATAGTATAACTTCTTCACCGCCATCAATATCTTTTGATATCTTGGATGACTTGAGTATGGCTGGATGTTAAACTCCCTCGAGATAAGCTTCTTGAGTTCAATGGAATTAAGCACATAGATCTTGTCCTTGAATCTCTTTAAACCATCTATCGTGAGATGATAGTCTACATCCTAATCACCTGTACCTATAGTTGTACCTACACCTATATTTGTATATGTACTCTCTTGTAACCTGCACATGATCTCCATGTACTTGTCATCCCACTATCTTGCTTGCAAGATCTTATCCTATAACTTTGTCCCATAAGAGCAAATAGTTGCTATATGATTTACTTGTACCTTCCTGCTAAGAGCATCTGCAACTCGGTTCTCTTTTCCTTTAATGTATATAATCTCAAAGTCAAACTCACTAAGTTTGGCCAACCATCTAGCTTTCATAGCATTTAGATTCAATTGAATAAACAAATACCTCAACCCATTGTGGTCGCTCATTAGTATAAACCTCCTACCAAGAAGATAGTCCCTCCACCTCTTCAATTCATGTATGATCGTTGCTAGCTCAATATCATGCATCGAATAGTTCTACTTATGATGATTCAATTTTCGTGACTCATAGAACACTACCTATCCTTCTTGCACGAGAAATTTACCATGTCCTCTCTTGCAAGAATTTGTACACACCACAAACACCTTTTATGGATATACAATCTTTAGTACTGGAGCATGTGTCAACAACTGCTTAAGCTTCTCAAAACTAGCTGCACATTCTTTAATCCATTCAAACTTCTTACCTTTCCTCTACAATGATGTGATAGGATATGCAATACATGAAAGTTCCTGATGAACCTCCTCTACTAACCTGCCAATCCCATAAATGATCTCACCTCATCCACATTCTCAGGAGCTTCCCACTCCATGATGGCCTTTATCTTTTCTGGATCTACTGTTATGCCTTCCTTGGAGATAACATGCCCCAAGTAATGTACCTCAGTTTGAAATAAGTTACACTTGTTAAGCTTAGCATACAACTGATTCTATCTTAGAAATATCAACACTACTACTAAATGCTCAACATGTTCTTCCTCATTTCTATAATATACCAATATGTCATCAATGAATACAATAACAAACTTGTCAAGATAAGGACACAACACACTATTCATCAAACACATAAATGTAGTTGGAGCATTAGTCAAACTGAATGGAACTACAACAAACTCATAATTACCATACATGGTCATGAATGTAGTCATGAATATATCCTCTTCCTTGATGCATACCTAATGGTATCCCGATCTCAAATCGATCTTAGAGAACATTGTTTCTCTGTTCAACTAATCAAACAAATCATCGATCCTCGACAATGTGTAACTATTCTTGATCGTTACCTTGCTCAACTGCCTGTAATCAATGCACAGTTTGAGATTACCATCTTTATTATTTATGAACAACACTAGTGCACCCCAAGGTGATACACATGGCCTAATGTATCCATTGTCAAGCATCTCCTTTAACTATAATTTCAACTCTACCAGCGCAAGTATGATCATCCTGTAAGGTGCATTTGATTCTGTAGCTACCCTTGGAACCAACTCAATAGAAAATTATACCTCCCTATGAGGTGGCAACTCTGTAACATCCTTAGGAAATACATCTTGAAACTGTTGTAGAACTGGGTATCTATTCAAAACATTTTCATTCCCAATTTCCTTAACTCTGTCACTAGAAATGTGCATTGCAAACATCACAAAAACTTTTCTACAACTACGCTTAGCCTACATAATGGTAACCATCCTCACTGATGTAGGCTTCTTCTCCCACTGAAAATTTATATTTTCCCCACTATCATCCACCCACTAAATGGCCTTGTCGATTAAATCCACTTTGGTCTTGTGAAGGTACAACCAATCCAAACCAAAAAGCATACTATATGAACCCAATGACAGTACATTCAAATGTGTTGTTGTAGGCATACCATTTAACTCAAATGCACAAGCTCTTACCCAATGGTGAACTCTCTCCTTTTTACCTGTAGCTAACTTCACCAACTAAGATTATGCATGCACTTCTCATCTCAAACCACACTTATCCACCAGGTCAGGATTAATATAACTATAGTTAGATCTAGGATGAATCAAAATAGAAACAACTTGACCACAAAGCTTACCATCAATATCAATGACAGATGCCTTTTGATTCTCTTGCATGTTGTCCACAACTTCATAGATACGAGGAATGATATGACCAAAATCACCAACTATATGTTCCTCCTGAGCGATATATATCTGGGGTCTACCACCACTCTAATATTGCACACAATCCCTCTTATAATGATCCTTACCACATATCCAACACAGCAATTGTTCTCTACCACTACCTCAATTATGTTTCTCTCCATGTCCTTTCTCTCTTCTATTAAACCTCTTGTAGTGAATTGCAATTTATTTCTCACTTGCATCTTGAAGTATTCCCTAGCTTAGTGGCCATTTTCTTTTAGCTTTCTCATTTCTTTTCAAGTCGTGCTTAAGCTCAACTTTCGGATGGACCCCTCTAACGATCTAGGCTCATCGAACTCAATCCGGTCTCTATGTGCTACTGGTAGTTCACTGATGAATCTATGAACCTTTGCCTTCTCCTCCTTTAGGTAAGGCAGGTATCTCAACAACTCCAAGGACCTTCTAGTATACTTATCATCTATTATGGAAACCATCTGCAACTCATAAAACTCCTTAGCTCTGTCATCAAAATATTTTCCTAACAAATACTTCTTGTTGAAGAGCCTCTCAAACTCATTCCATGTCAAATCATTATTATGTATATATTTAACATTTTGTACATCTTCCCACCAATATTTGCTTTACCTTTGAGACTAAAACTAGTTATATTTGCTTTCATGTTTTCTAAATAATCATGCAAGCTAAATAATTTCCTCATACCAAGAAACCATGCCTCTACATCCTATGATTTTTTCATCTCTCCATTAAAGGTAGATGGATTTTCTTTCTTAAACTAATTCCACAAGTATCCCTTAACACTCCTATTGTAAGGATGATAATGATGATGATAACCAGAACTAGAATAGTACCTGTGTCCATTTCCTCTCCTATCTAGAGTGCCCAACAACCTGCCATCTCTGATCATGTCATCTCTATCCGACCTGTGACCACCATAAAACCTGCTTCCATACGCCCTATTGGTTATGGTGTCCTGCTCATGGCTGATCTGAAGTGGGCCCTATCACTTCTATTGTGACAAACTCTGAAGTAGTATTTCATTAACCTCTGCTTGTTTCTCTTATGCCTACATGATTTTGTCATTGTTCACCTTACAACTTACTTTCTCTTTTTGCAATCTTCTCAATGTCTCTACCAAATTAGAAGAGTTTCCAACACCACATTCCTCATTTGATTCGTAGGGAGAGTTTTTATAGACTACCATATTGCTATCCATTTGGTTTCCTTCCTGCAAGGCATACTATGTCAGCTAAACCAAATCACAATAAATCAACGTACCTTATCATAGTTCAGGGAGGATATCTCATCTGAATGATCATAAAATTAATGTGATACATGTATAACATAATCATAACAACAAATAAACATATGATACATAAGCTCATCACCATTTAACCATCAATCTAGCTAGAGTCCAGTCATCAATGCATGACCATATCAACTACAGAAATGCCATGACTACATGCATGAAAACAACAACCATAATATCAATGTATACTTAACGACATGCAAACATTAACGCGCATAAGAAATGTCTAATCGACATGCACACGCATGAACGCATGTGATCAAGCATGAACAACGATACTTGTAGCCAAACCTACAAGAATGATACATGTAACCAAGCATGCAAGAATGTAACCAAGAATGCAAAATGACACATGTAAGCAACATATAACATCATGTAACCAGTCATACACTCATGACAACACACTTCCCACAACAATATCCTCATTCACATTAAGACGTCACTACGACCATGACCAACACCATGGATATGCAACAAGAATTCAAGGATGACTGACACATGTGCAACTGACATGGATGCATGACAAACACATTCACCCAATAAGAGCACAACATGGCTCTAATACCAATCTATAACCACCCTCCTCCAACATCTACCCAAGTAACTTACCAATTGGGGTGAACAAGTGATGGGAGATACCACTATGAATGGATTCAACCTCCTTGGTGACTTTAAGGAAATGGAACTGACATAACACATCAACCATACCTTCCACATCAGCAACCACACATCCAGGAGACATCTCAACCACTCAGACATTCCTATACATGTGTTCCACTCATCTTTTTTGACGTCTTGACCTTTGGACACTCTCATGCTATGGGCATGCCAGCTTCTGGGGACCTCTAGATTCTATCATAGGCCTACACGCCAATGTCCAGGGACTTCCCAGCATACCCATGCCAACGTCCACAAAATTTAAGGAAATTTTCTAGCCCATAATTACGACCACTGCCCAGAACTTGTTATAACTCTCAAAATCCATCAAAGGCATTATGACAAGACTAATAAACCAAAAATAAACCTTAATCTAGGCTTGACCATCCCTAACTGGGACTAACATTTTGTCAAACACTTGGCATCAATGTAACCTACAGAGCTAAGATACAAGGCAGAGCATGATTGACTAAAAACACTTATGAAACATGATAAGAAGGATCGGCACCATCTCCCTTGAATTTTTATGAAACCAATTAGGTCTTGCATCCATCATTTTAACAATTACAAATAAATTCATGAAATGATAATGACATCAACCGGTCCATTAACCATGCTTATAACCAACATAAAACCATGCAAATAACAAAGATATAACAACCATTAAATTCACATATAACCAATTGCAAAATCAACAAAACTTATCTTTCATTAATCATAGGCAGATCCGACCAAGTTCAGGACTACCACATTCCACCCAACCATAGACATGGTTGAACCAATAATTTATTTTAACTAGGCACCCCCATGCCATATTCCAAGTGTAAATGCAGGATTTCATGGATAAACCAATCGAAAAACAACCAACGGAATTGAGAGGTTAAACCACCTCCACCCTCACCAAAATGTGATCACACCAAAATCGGTTCTCCGATCACAACTGAACTGAAATTTGAATTCCATTTGGAATCCATCACTATCCTTGAGGAATTTTCCATCTCCTTGTCTCTCAGGCTTTGCCGCAATCCAATCCTGGATCACTAGGCCCTAAACCAAGACTATTCTCTTAGGCCTTACCACAATCCAAACTTGAATCACTTCACCCTAAACCAAGACTTCTCCCTTAGTATTTATCATGTATCCCACCAAAACCGGTCAAGGGATTCCTAAGCCTTTGGTAAATAACCTTGAGACCACCTCCGCCTTAGATTCCAAAATCCATCTGGCAAACCAAAGCTCAAAATTGAGATAAAAATCCCAACATACCATGGCATCCAGAAAAAGGCAAGGCTATTCTAAAAACCATTGTCGTAACCCAAAAGAACCATACCATGGACAACAAGAGAACCATACACCAACATACAAAGCCATCAATCTCAAAACCAGCTAGGAAATCACACATGCAATTTGTTACCTACAAGGATTCCCACTAAAGCTACTTGATCCTACTCTTCCTTCCTTGATCCTTTATTTCCTTCCTTTCCCTTTGCTTGTTTTTCCTTCCTTGATCCAAATCTAGAGTGCTCCAAGAAACTCTAAGTCACTAAGGATGAGAGAGAGAGAGAGAGACAGGATAATGAGAGAGCTCCAAAACTAAACTCACAAAAGGTTACAAACTGGTCCTCAAAATATTTTTTTATCAATGAGGCCTCTATTTTCTTCATTTTATTTTATTTTCCTTCAGTTTCCTCCTCACATGCAACCTGTGCTTTTCAACTTACTTTTGTCCTATTTTCCTTTATTTTCATAAATAAATGTGCCATAAATGTGTTTTTTCCTTTTAATTCCTTTCTCATAGCCTTTTTCCAATTTCTTTAGCCATAGACACATCCATTGATGCCCATTAGGATATCTTTTCTGAACATTTAGCTTGGAATAAGTGTCCCTTAATCATGATCTTATTTTGTCTTTTATTAACTTTTATTCCATGAAATTTTCACCATGATTGTTACACTCCCTCTCAAGAGAGCACCACATCGCTTTCTCCTCATCAAACTTTACATCCCATCACACAACTGTCATTATGAGGGATGGCAAGTACATAAGGTAATTGTGGGGAGTTTCTATGTAGCCCACAAATACCCCCAATTATGCGGTTGACTCAAGCTTGTTCCTTGACTCTTTGGAGACATGGTAGTAAACAAAGGCTGCAAAATACTTGAAGTGTGACACATCCAACTTTCTCACCGAGAAAGACTCCTATGGTGTAATCATAATAAGAATCTGATGAGGACTCTATTTTTTCAAACTGATTGATGTGTTGCATGCCTCCACACACAAATGCAAAGGTAGCACTTGGTCATGCAACATCACCCTCGCTAATCCCACAATTCTAAGATTATTTCTCTAAACCACCCCATTCTACTGTGGGTTGTGACGTGCTATCAACTCTCATAAAATGCCTTCTTTCACACATAAATTTTTAAATTCATTCAACACATACTCACCTCCATTATTGTTCTTGAGAGCCTTCACCTTCTTGCTAGTTTCTTTCTCACCCAATGTCTTAAATACTATGAAGTTGGAGAATGTCTCATCTTTCTTCCGCATGAAGATCGAACACTTTCGTGAGAAGTCATCAATAAAAATGACAAAATATTTGAGTATGGAAATGGAGACTATCGAGAAAGGTCCACAAACATCAAAGTCGATCCTTTCTAGGAATGCATGCGCTTTACTATCCTAATCATGGATTGTGGATTTTGTGCACTTTCCCAACATACATCCCACTCATACATCTTGCTACTCAAGTTCTCCTTTAGGGAGGTCAATGGTTATTTTTTTCAAGGTGCCATGATGCAAATGACCAAGTCTTCTATGCCAAACTTCACCAACATCGTGACCCTCCACTTTCTCTACCTTAGTGTTTAATGTAGCGCAATCTTCCACATCTAACTTATACAAGTTCTTCACATGAACCTAGATTTGCTTCACCTCTCCCGTGGCTATGTGTCTCGGGAATTCTTTTCCCTTGCTAAATATCAGATCATAACCATAGTCTTCCAAAACTGCAACATAGATGATATTTTACTTTAGGCCTAGAACAAACATGACATCCTTGAGATTCAGTGGGGATCTCAACTCCCTCTAAAAGGTTATTGTACCAATATTGGTTGTGTTGTACCTTCTGTCACCCCCTAGCTTGATGTGCATATGAAGATCTTTCTCCTCGAGGTGAATGAAAAATATCTACACCCTGTCATGTGGAACGATGCACCTGAGTCCAAGTACCACACACTCCCCATCAATGTGTTGGACGTGCATGCGATAAGGCTAGATTCAAGCTTGATTTGTCAATTCATGGACTCACCTGCTACTCCTCCTAATGTTTTCTTTCTTTCCTTTTTGTGTGGACACTTTGATAGATCTTACTTATTTCCTCCTTGGTTGGATTTTGGTTTGGTTTGATATTTCTCCCCTTTTCCCTTCTTTCCCATTCCACCCAATGTAAATTTTTCTTCATCCTCACCCTTGGATGAGGTCCCATCTCTCATATTTCACCTTATTTCCTCCTATACCAAATTAGACCATAATCATTCCATATTCAGTAGTTTCTCCCTTATGTTCATTCAATCCTGTTAGCTATGCTAGCTCTTGGTAAGGCCCAAAAGGGCTAGGATTAACAAGCCATCCTCTGAAATAGTAACACCAACTCTTGAAATATCATCACAAACTTGTGTGAACCTACTGAGATATTGAAAGATAGTGTCACTCTTATACATCTTGATTGTTATAGAAATTTTTGGGCACTTCAAACCCAATCACGAATGTCCATAAAATGAGGGCTCTTAAGTCCCTAAAAGGGTTGCTTCACTGCCTAAAGGAACAAGGTCAATTGATTACATCATCTCCCAGAAGTTCTCCACTGAAAAATGCTCATCAATGGTAAAAACTGGACCATACTGAAAGCTCAATGCAGAGGGTGTGATGCATATCACCTTCCCAATGTACAGGGTGTGATGCATACTATTTTTCTCCTCTGTAGGGTATGATGGTTGGGAATGGAAAAATGGCAGGGACAAAAATGTGAGGTGGAAGATCATGGAATCTTCCAGAAGCTTCCCCTCTGACACTTGCCACTCCATTTTCGATCGAGGATGAGAAAGAGATCTTCATTCTCCAAGTGGAAGCAGGAACTATTAGAGAGAAGACACTAATAGAGATCCCAAAAGATGACTCACCTCTCTGTAATCATCTATATATGGATCCCTCATCAGAGAGATCCAGAGGCTAGAATTTTGTAACTTATAGAGAAGTGTTGTTGGTATTTTGGTGTACATTCACAGTGTTGGGTGATTTTTCTTTGCTTGAGGTGAAGAAGGGCTTCTTAGCTGGAGGATGATGCTGGGTCAGATCTGCTCATGGTTGTAATCCTCTTGCTACTTTTTATCTAAATAAAGCTATTCTTGTTTCCTTCCATATTCTTGTGTACTTGTTTATATATGCTTGCATATGGTTAATGCACATTTGATCCTGCATTATTTATGAACTTAGATCTTAGTTTCTTGCATAGTAGTATGTTGTTGTGATTCTACAGGTCCTTTTGAAGCTGAGCAGAGAAAGAGAGAGCGACAAAACTCTATCAAGAAGTAGAGGGAATCGAGCGCAAGACTCAGGTTGGCCCTTTTGGTTCTCCTCTCATCTATTTTCATAAAAGGAATCAATAGTAGACATTGATTATTTGTTTCTAAGATAGCCACCCATATTAGTGGGAATAGTAGCATCTGTGTGGACACTATTCCCTTATAACAAAATGGCGACTCTGCTGGGGAGCGACTAGATTACTTGTTAGCCTATCTATCCTTGTTTCTTTTATAAACATATAGACAGAGCCTGAAGTCAAGCCAGCTAGCCTTCGAACTGCATTTTTCATTCAAATGCAAAGTAGATCAATGTTGCTTCAGTCAATCTCCCTGAGTGGTGGCTCTAGTAACCTCTTAGATAACCCCTGTGTTTTACATACATTGATCTGTACTTATTCAGCTTAAACACCTGAACTAAACTGCACACTGTGAGTGAAATCTCATTCAAAGTCTCGCACTATAACCATCGCACCCTACCTTCAAGGCAGCCTATATGCAACGCACTTCCCGAATGGAGTAGGTGCGCTACATACTGAGTTCACTATGTAACAGGTGCGATGGTAAGGGAGGATTGAATTTACCCTCCGACTGTGGATTTTTCTCACTGTTTTCAGTCTTATTCAAGAGATTTTGCTGTCTGTAATCAGTGTGAATGTGTGAATACCCCCTTCTCTAGCATTATTCCACCTCCTTAGTGCAAAGAACTGTAAATGTTTTTATGTATTGTGCGTCGTTTTAGTTCTCTTTTGCAAAAAGTAGCATAATCGAACTGTCGTCTTTATATTTGAGAGTGTCTTCACTGTCGTTTTCAGTTTTAGAAAGAAATTCCATTATTTTAGATAGTTGATTATACAGTTACTATTGCATAAGATTTGAATTACTAGTTTTAGAGTGTCGAAAAGCAATTTCCATTTCAAAATCACAAAGTGTCTCTCTTGCTTTCACTTCATTTTGAAAAAGAATTTTGTTGAGTACAGTCGCTTTAAAATTATATCAGTTTTGTACATAGCTTTCTTAGCATCATTTACACATTAAGAGAGCTGGAAAATAAATACATGCATGTGTATTTGCATTTTGAATACTTGGCTTGATTTAGAACTGTGCATATTAGCGTGTGCTCTATGCTCTGTGAAGAAAAGATGCTTGTCTTTCTTCCCTTTAGTAGCTAGGATTTTCATTGCTGAAAGAAGATAAAATGTTTGTTTATCATCTTATACTGCATTTAGGAATTATACATACATCACATGAACCTGAAAGGCAAACTGTTAAGCAAGATCAACTTAAAATAAATCTCAATGAATCTAACAACGCTTTGGAACTTAACGCACAACATCTAGAGGTCTAGGCTAGAGATGTATTCCGACATCGTAAAGCCTGGTAACTGTTGCTTTCAGTGCTGGTTGGGTGATTCCTCCACTCTGAGATGGCAAGTGCCAGTACGGACTTGTGCTCCCATGTAATGTCACGTATATATTGGGAGACCACAATGGGCTGCATCCTTTATCCTTAGGAAGCCGTTTCTACCGTCCTATCGATCGTAATGCACCGAACACAGCATTTGGGAAGACTGACTGCCATACTGTAAAAAGTATTCTGCACTTTTACAATTGGTTTGGTAATCCTCTCTACCTAGATCTCCAGAGAAGTCCATTTTTCTCCTTTTCAGACTCCTTAAAGGAAAAGGTCCTCTGAGCGCTTGTCACTTCGAGCTCAATAAAAATTGAAGGTGACTAGAGTCATCTTTTTTTTTTTCTCGACTCTTTAAAATTGAAAAAGCAAGTTGTGTCCAAGCGTCTAAAAATTTATTTTAATTGGAATAACGTCACAAATTCCCCTGTTGATCTTCAGGTTGAGAACATGGAGTCTACCAACCAAGGATTTCCCCGTGAAGGAAATCCTAGTCCCTTCCTATCTTGGGGAGATGTTGGTCCACCCCATATGGCCACTTTGTCACTTCCAGGATTGACAATTGGTTTACCAGTCTGGCTCCTCTCTACCTCTGTCGTTCAGAATCCCACAATTCCTAAATAGTCTAACCAGCAACTAGACGACACTAGAGTTGCCTCCCAACCTTCTACTTCATCTGATTCTCCTTCTCCTCCTTCCTCTTTGCTTGATAAAGCTAAAATTCAAGTAACTGAGAAGAAGAAGAAGAAGAAAGAGAAAAGGGAAAAGAAGAAAAAGGAACCAAAATCGAAAGGGAACAACCAAGTATCATCTAGCAAAAATCCACACACCACACAGTCAAAACCTAAATCTCCTTGTGTCATTTGCAATGGAGACCACTATCATCGAGATTGTCCCTGCATCCCTTGGATCTTAAGGGACTGGTCCCCTCATTTGCATAATCCGGTAGCATCAACCTTTGGCTATCATGTTGAATGCTCACTATCAACTAGTGAAAGTGAAGCACAT
Organism: Pinus taeda; assembly: GCA_000404065.3. Classification (NCBI taxonomy): domain Eukaryota; kingdom Viridiplantae; phylum Streptophyta; class Pinopsida; order Pinales; family Pinaceae; genus Pinus; species Pinus taeda. The sequence goes on from APFE031372703.1 coordinate 177,065, forward strand.
GGACAAAGGAGGAATCCTAAACTTCCTTGTAAGTTGTGTGAAGGCGATCACGCCGTCGACCGTTGTCCCTTCCTTGAAGAGGCTAACAGAGTTTTAGATAATCGTTCAATTTCACCGTTATGACTTCCTCCTAGATATCAAAAACTCTTGCCGAGCCCTGCACCGGTTGAAAATCTAGCTGGCCCATCCTTGTGGTCAGTCGAAGCACCCATCGTTGAAAATGAACCCTCGAAATCCATAACAGACGAAAGTCAAAGGGTCAATATGGCGGTTGACCCGGTATTACCTTTAGAGTGTTCATCTTCGAACGATACCGTCACTGAAGAGAAAGAGAACGCCACCATTCAAATTATTTTCATCAACATGGACTGTGATGAGCTTGGGGGCAGTCCTCCTATTCCTTTACTGTAGGAAGGAAGTTCATCAGAGTCCTACCCAGTCACCAAGCAACCTAGTTGTTTCCTTTGACTGGAATCTACTAGGAAGACCTCGTTTGCTAGCGAGTGTACCATTCAGAGTCATTTTACAAGCCTACATAATGGTCATGGTTGGTACCATCATTGATGAAGGGGCTTCTATGAGTATACTTTCCTCAACTGCTTGGAAAGCGCTTGGTTCGCCATCGCTTTTGCCTGAAATGAGAAATCTAACAGGTTTCGACAAGGGAACCAGTCGACCTTTAGCGATCCTTCCAAATGTGCCCATTACTTTGAGAAGGAAAATTGTTCACATGAACATTATGGTAGTTCAAGGACCGCTATATTACAATCTACTCCTTGGACGCGACTATATTTATTGCATGGGAGCCATCGTCTCCTCACTCTTTAGAGTAATGTGTTTTCCGCACGAAGGCAAAATAGTCAAGCTCGTAGACCAAATGTCATTCCTCGATTAACACATTGCAAATAGTGAAATGCCATCCCTAAATGGTCTTTTCACGCAAGAAATGTCTCATCGCTCTCTAGTTCGTCCACCTGATGTACGTGAGTGATTCGGGAAGGTGTGACTGAAACCCAGGGGGCATGCACCCTGGTCTACTTCGGCATAAAAACTTTGGGTATAGGGTAGGTTTTGGCGAAGGATATATGACTAGTCCAATACCCGTCCATATAGTAAAAGGGAATTAGACTAGATAAGATACCTCCGTTAGAAGGTAGGCCTTTCCCGATAGAACAAATTTTTTGTCTGCAAATTGAAGGGTAACCTGGAAAATCTACTTCGCTATACTTGGGGGCATGCAAACCTTTTGTAAGCAAGCATGAAACAACCAGCTAATGTTAGCTCCATGATTCCACTGACTTAAACCATCTAGGCTGGGTGAGTGGCCGGAACCATTCACCTTTGCATGGGCAATCTGTGCGCCGGCAAAGTAAAGGAAAAATTATCCTTCCTAGCCTTGATGGTGATATTAGTAGTTAAATGGAGAGGCGTAGTTGGTCATTCCTAGCATGCATGAAAGAGGCTCCGTGGCAAATCTTCAAAAGGTGCAAGCTCCATAAAAAATGGCATCTTGCATGAGACATCCTTATCATACAACTGGCGAGCAATGTTGTCGTAGAGTTCAAGCTCATTAAAAAATAAACTCTCCACGAGCAGTTTTAGTGCATAGTTCAAGCTCGTTAAAAGATAAACATAAGCCATGAGCATGTGTTTCTCCCTGCGTTTAAGCTCGTTAAAAAATGAATAGGTAAATAACCATTTTGAATGCCTTATCACCAGCTTTTGAGCCTTGGTCGTGTTCTCGCCATCACCTCCACTCTGTTTTTAGTTGATCATTCACCCCCCATATGATTGTTTACCCCTTCGAGGAACATCTACGAAGAGTGATTTTGCTAGCCATCCTTGTAACACTGCCATGATTGGAGAATTGCTAATCTTACCAGAAATCAACTGCTACCCGAAACCATCACTCATTCCTCAAAAATGAGTCTCCGTCTCCTTTAAGCTCTTTTCACCTGACTCATAAAATATGAAAAAAATGCCGAGTGATTGGCCTCTCTGGCTCGTTAAAAGGCATCGAAAGTGCCATCCCTCCTCTAGATTTTAATCTTTTTCGACCTGAGGGATTATTGCACAAAACGATCAAGCGCTTGTCTTGTCCGGCTCATTAAAACCATCGAAAATTCATCCCTTTTGTATTATTTTACACTTTTTCAGACTTAAGGTATTCTACAACGAAAAGGAACCTTTAGAGTCTTCTTTCCATTTCTTTTAGACTCTCTAAAATTGAAAGAGACCGAGTTATCTTTGTCGTTAAACTCATTAAAACTAAATAGCAACAAACTCATCCAACAGGACGAGAACAAGTTTCACTGTCGCTAGGCTCACTAAAACATAGCGACAGGTTCGCCCGAAGGGCAGATTATAGGACAAGCATATGTTATCCTCCTCAAGCTTGACAAAAATAAAGAGGCACTGATCAGTAATGACTGGGGAAAATTGAGAAGAAAACAAGAAGAAACTTTATTAGTAGCTAGTCGCTCTTGAACATGACACTTTCCTTCCGCATCCATCCCATGTTGGGTTGTTCCATTCACTGGTCTTCACCATTGGTCCGTCACACCATCCATCTCTGGGGTTAATGCTACCAATCCATCGTTAGTGTCGCCGATATGTTCAAGAGAAGTCATTCAGACAATTCACCTGAGTCTCACCTACTGCAATACATTCATGCTTCATTCCTTCATGACCGCCATCCAGAACCCCATATCGTCAGTTTGTTTTCACCTCCAAAATCATTTTCTCCATTTCATGTAGTGGATGTGGGATTCATTAAGGCCCTCCTACGATGGGTCGCTTCTTGTCGACATCAGCTCATTATCCAAGAAGTTGAATTAAGAACAACCCTTTCAGTACTTTGAAGCTTGCATGCCTCAATGGCAAGTTTCTCACTTTTGGTTATAGGTTTACATCAATGGCCTTCGACCGAGAGATTTTGCATGGTGTTCGACGCCAAGTCCTTCTTCACACCACGTAAATTGTACTGTAGTACCTTGAGGGTCATTGTCATTATTGGTGATTCCTCTCGCGCCTGTTAACAACTTACATCATTAGCTAGTAATCAGGTGATGTCTTTCCATGTTCGACTCCAAAACATTTTTCACATGGATCGACTTGTACTGCGAGTGAAGATTGGCCGAGCTAGAAGACCCTGGATCTAGTTTCATCCATCCGAGCTATGATATATTCAGGGATATAAAAACATCCAGTGTACATCATTGTCGATCAGATGATCATCCAAAGCAAAGGATGATGTGTCCATATCATCAGTCTATCACACAGACTTTCATCTGTACTATGTACATGAAAATGAGTTTATAAATATGAGCATGGGAATGCCTGCCTCAGCTAGATAATGAAAAAATGTTGTCAAATAATGTATCTTATTGTATCTTATTTCAGGTCGCCTCCTAGCTCAGAAAAACTTTAGATCCTCATAGTAAAGCATTTCACCCGACATCAAAACCGATTAACGACCTCATGCTTTAGGGGGCAATTGTTATATACATTTTTGGGCACTTCAACCCCAATCACAAATTTCCATAAACTGAGGGATCTTAAGTCCCTAAAAGGGTTGCTTCACTACCTAAAGGAACAAGGTCAACTGATTACATCATCTCCCAAAAGTGCTCCACTAAAAACTGCTCATAAATGGTCAAAACTAGACCATACTGAAAGCTCAATGTAGAGGGTGCAATGCATATCACCTTCCCAATGTACAGGGTTCAATGCATATTGTTTTGCTCCTATGTAGGGTGCGATGGTTAGGAATGCACAAATGGCAGGGACAAAAATGTGAGGTGGAAGATCATGGAATCTTCCAGAAGCCTCCCCTCTAACACTTGCCACTCCATTTTTGACCAAGGATGAGTAAGAGATCTTCATTCTCCAAGTGGAAGCAGGAACTATCAGAGGGAAGACAATAATCAAGATCCCAAAATATGACTCACCTCTCTGTAATCATCTATATATGGATCCCTCATCACAGAGATCCAGAGACTGGAATTTTGTAACTTATAGAGAAGTGTTGTTGGTATTTTGGAGTACATTCACAGTGTTGGGTGATTTTGCTTTGCTTGAGGTGAAGAAGGGCTTCTTAGCTGGAGGATGATGCTGGGTCAGAGCTGCTCATGGTTGTAATCCTCTTGCTACTTTTTATCT